>JAAGAY010138095.1:0-10433 GCA_011801015.1 Ardeotis arabs | reverse complement strand
TGTTGAACAGGGCCGGGCCCAACACGGATCCCTGAGGGACGCCACTCGTGATCGGTCTCCACATTCATGCACATTTTATGTAGTCTACAGTAATTTTATACCTGACATCTATAAAATATTGTCCTAACAAACAGAAGGGCCTCAGGAAAATTCTCCCATGTTGCATGCAAATAACAAAGCACTCCTGAAAAGGCAGTGGGACATTTCACAGAAGACAACTGCAACAAAAAGGACCATGGAGCCATCATGCCAACAAACATCCAGAGAAAGAAACCCACAATTTCAGATGGTGACTAAATATTTGGAAATATTATACAATAAATCTTGCTATTCTCAAACTTACAAAGGTCATTAAAACCAACAAACTTGGGGTTTAGGACAATAAGGAAATGCTAGTTTCCAAACCAGAACTATTTTCTTCAATGGGCATTAAAAGTAAATTACATTAACTAGTGAAAAGAACTACCATGTATACATTTTTCATGGATAACCTTTTGATATAAACATGAATGTACTAAATTTGCCAGTAAAGTTTATTTGTCTTATTTAAAAAGCTGAAAAGTTAGAAGACATGAAACATGATTGCATCAGAAGAGTCAAACGAACCACCTGAAAAATTAACTATCTGTCCTTTCAAGAAAATAGGTGAGTTTGCATTAACATGAAAAGCAAAGCAAATTTAAAATGCAAAGCATAAAAAGGAAATTCTTACTTTAACTTCCACTGTCTTCCCACCTTGTTCGATATGTCTCTCAAGATATTCAGAAGATAACAAGTCACTGCAAGAAGAAGTAAAAAAAACCATAAGCCTTGCACATGTGTTCTTGCACTCCCTCTCAGCAAGCACTGATTAAAAATTTACATTTGAAAAGGACAAAACCTGCAGGATACTTTTCCTAAAATGTTCATAAAAATAACTGAAACAACCACCTCCAATGGAGTTATACAGTGCATGCGATGCATTGACTTTTAATACTAGAAGGCGGGACAAGGAAAACTGAGGGGGGGTTTCTTCACAGAAGGTTCAAAACCAGCCACTGATAATTATTTTAATTCAAGAGACTTTTCTATTTGCTGATAAAACAAAACAGTAAGGAAGTTAGGTGAACCTTAAAAAAAAAAAAAAAAAAGGCAGAAAGCTGAGAATGGAGTCACTCCTGCAGCAGGCTGTATCTGAGGGAAAATGGCAGCTGCTTCCAGCAGACTCCTAAGGACACAATGGTACAACAATGAAATGAGCTCGTAATACCACTATGGTGAGCTCAGGATCACGCTAAATGGGCAGACAAAGCCATCAGCCGCAGGAGCTGCTCCACACCATAGGCTCACGGCCCGTTCCATCCAGCGCAGGCACCACGCTGCCCTCAGGCCCCAGAGCCTCCATCGGGCCCGTCCCTCACGCTCGCTCCACCGGGGAGCCCAGCAGCTTTAGCAGTGTCAGAGGAAAACGCTCTGGGCAACGGCAAACGCAGCCTCAAAAGTACACAAGGCTTTGGAACAAACACTGAAGAGAAAAAAACAATCAGACCTGAGGTAAATGTATATAAGTTAAATGCATGCTGTATTTACCGAGACATTTCATGCTGAACCAGGCAGATTCTCTCATAAGCTATTTTCTAGACAAGCAAATTACACGAGAAATTTCACTAAACGTTTTCAAAGATCATAAAATGTTAACCTAGATGAAATCTGTATAAACATTTGATATTGTCCCACCTAAGAGGTGATTAAACCAGAAAAGTTGAAGAACCAGTAAAGAAAACATAACAATAGGCATGCTGACCGATGGCACAGGAAGCAACAAGCACAAACCTCCTCAGTAGAAGAGACAAAATTGAATGTTTCTCCTTTGAACAGCAGAACACCTAGGCTAGGGATGAACTGACCTGTGGAGTGGAGGGAGGGCAAAGCCAGCAGAGCACATCTGGGCCAGCAGCCGCTCAGCTTTCCAGAGCTTCGTCCTGGCTAAACAAGGCAGCAGGGCCACAGGCTCTTTTGTTCACGTAGGTACTGGTGACTGACCAGAGCAAGCCCCAAGTGGGACAAGGCTGGTAGTACGAGCCCTTCCATATGAGCCCCACAAACTGCTGGCTTGATATTTGCATTAATAACCCAGGCACAAAAACCAGAAGCACCTTAATGAAATATGCTGGTAATGCTAAGTTGGAAAGTATGGGGAATAAAGAAGAAGATCGACAAAACTCCCACAGGAAAGAGTTGGATGATCTTCAGGATTGGATATTAGAAATAGGATCAAATTCAATTGTACAAACAGCAAATTTATGCACTTAAGGGCTGGAGGGAACTTCTATTATGTTGTTTTGGAGGGCCTGGTTTATAAGGAAGAAAGACATGACTGTGCTTGTTTCTGGCAAAATGATTTGCCAGATCAATAGAGTGTCTTCCTGAAAAACACAACTGTCATCCCAGAATACATCAAAGAAGATGTATTTCCAGTCAAACTGAGGTAAGATTAATACTACTGTCCAAAGGAGACCTCTTTTCAAATACTGCAGACAGCTACTGGACGGCTTTGCTTAGAAAGTTCAATTACACATAGAGTCTACTGAGATAACCAGGGAATGGAAAGCTCCGGAAGCCTAGCAAAAAATTGAGTTGTGAGGGGATCTGAATGCACCAGGGTTTATACACCAAGATGTAAAGGTAGCTAATTAGGCTATAGAAGATGCTGGCAGAACCTCAAACACACACAGACTGTCAACGAGTCAATGGAAATTGGATATTAAAAAAAAAAGACTTTCTATCTAAGTGCAAAGCAACAGAGGCAACAAAAAGAAGGATGCTACTAAATTTCTGAATGGGAGCATTCATGGGACAAGTGTCCATGGAGGTGGGGTCCCCTCAGTCACAGTGAGTTCACAGCAGGTTGCTGATGGAAGCAGGAGGTCTCAGTGCCCCCTCAGCAGCAAGCGTTGAACCTACCTCATGTCAGCACAAGCACTCATCAAAATACTCTCAGTGTCAGAACTAACACTCATCAAAATACTCCTGGTGTCAGTACTGGCACTCATCAAAGTACCCTTGGGAGGGTTCAACAAACCCACGGTTTTGCTGCATTAGGTAATTCAAATCCCTTGTGAAGAGGTACAATGAGCCCCAGAGCTGATAAAAGGGAGGGAAAATACCTGAGCAGCTATAAATACAGGAGGAAGAAAGGGCAAACAACTCCTCCAGCCACTGCAGAACCAGCGTGACCTGCTGTCCCTGGATTCGCCCTCTAGGACCCCCTTAATTCTGGTCAGGTCCATATACCTATATGGATGATTTGCACAGCAGCCTGTAAGTGACTCATTATTGAGGAGCACCTAAAAGAGATGCTTTTGTTTGAGTTACTGATTACAGTCCTCTAATTCCTTTTAGAAGTGAATATTAAATATTTAGGATACTTATCCACCTGGGGAAGCTCAAAGACTTCTATAAGGTCTGTATGCCTTTTACAGATTCAGAAATTCAGACCCGTGCTCTCTTAAAACGTATTTAGTTTAGCTTGCTGAAGTTAGATACGTAGTTTCTCAGCATTCACTACACCTCCTTTCCAGTAAAAGTCTATGTTTCCACAGGTTTACTAAAGTCACATCTATAGCCTAGGGCTCTACTTTTACTCTCAGCTATTTCTGGGGGACTCAGCTAAACTAAGGTTGTCCTCCTTATCTGGTGACCAAAAACGGCCTTGTCCCAAGGAAGATGCAAGAGATTATGAAACATAAAATATTAACGTGTACGGTACAGAAGACAGAGATCAAACAGAATGACTTAACTCAGAGGGAGTACACAGTTGTATTAGGAGGGATGACAACGAGAAGCACAGGATCTTCTCGTATGGGTCTGACAAAATTATTGCTCCTTAAAAGATACTACTGCTAATGTTTTTTTTTTGTTCTAGAAGATGATATATTATTTTCTCAAAGACCTGGAAATTGGCATAAGAAAACAAAGAGATTGTTCATTCTCTGTCTTGTACAATGCAAGAACCGGGAGGTAACAGAAGAGGTCAGTAAGCTCAAAACTAATAAAAAGATACTTTTTCTGGCACAGGCCCTGGTTACAATGTGGAACCTCTTGCCACGGGAAAGCACGGATGCTGGAGGTCTGTACTGGTTCAAGCTGGGAGTGGATAAGTTAATGGACATAACTGAGGGCTGCCAAACACACAGAAATTGTACCAGACTCAGGGAGTCTTGCAGTGCTGGTAAAGGACTCTGGGGAAGCCTCATACACACTTGTCCTGCTCTTCTGCTTCTTCCTCAGCATTTGCCTTGGGCCACTGGGACCAGACAGTTGGCCAAGCACTCCTCTGACCTGACCTAGGCTGCTCAGCTTGCACCCTGGCAGGGCCCTGTTTCTCCTGGGGGCTATGTACAGTCCCCCAACATCCAGCTCTGGGGTCGCTGGTAGTCAGACAGCTGCTACCCCTCTAACGGACATACCCAGGTCATTCAAGTTGTGTTTACATTCAAAGTAGGTCAAGAGAATGATTCTTAAACAGGTACATCCATTTTGTCCTCCTGCTCGGTCCCTACTTTCAGGACAAAAGGGCTAGGAACAGCTGGGGAGCCGCTGGCATTTCCCCACCTCTCAAGGTCTGTCACGGGTACCTCCGTTCCCAAAAGGAGCCTAGCTGGAAAGGAAATGCCATGGGGTCACCAGCCTGCACAGCTCCCAGGGATTGTGCCCAGAGCTTACAAACAGATGACAGGTCTGAAATTTTAAGACATTTTTAAAGTCTAGCTTAAGTAATACAACAGGCAGGATATGTCTGGGAATACTTTATCAGTAGAAAAACCCACAAATGATGCCATGCTATGCTTTATTATTATTATTATTATTATGACTCACTGCACAGAAAATATCATAAAAAACACAACACTCTTGCAGATCCAATAATGCAATCAGTGCTATTACAAACTAAGCTACAACCTAACAATTATACACAGTCTTGGAAACTTAGGCCAAAAGATATGCTTCTCTCATGAGATCACCTCATAGGTGGAGTAATGTTTTGTCTTCAGTAACAGTGACGTTCGTAATTGTGTAATTTTAATAAAAGCCACTACTTTAAAACAAACAAAAAGCTATAGTGAAACACTTGTGAATCATGATGTAAATTATTTAAGCAATATAAGACACTGAGCAATCAGCATTAAAATAATAAGCATTTCAACGTAAATCGTACAACCCCTTCCTATGGTAGAGAAGAAACGGCCAATCTATCCTAAAAGCCATCTTTATCAGTTTAAGTAGTAGTTTTGGTACTAATTATAAAGAAAATCTGCATGTAAAAAAAAAACCAAACTACCACCACCAAAAAAAAAAAAATCTTAGAAACATGAGGGATGTAGAAAAATACAGTGAAAAAAATATCTACACTATAGAAGACAATACGGTAGAATGAGATTTTCAAAAACGTTCACTGAGGCATTGACATAAATTCTTTGAAAACACGTGGCAAAAACGTGCATATGTTAAGACCTAAAAATAAAACATTTCACAGGAGAGAAGCACATGCGATCTGTGGCTTTTACAAGGAAAAAACAGCTATGCTAATAATAGCAATGCTGTTTTCAGAGGTCTGTTATTTTAAAAATGTACACAAATCAAGTAGTGTAGTTTTGTTTACAGTAGCATCATTTTTTGGAGCATTATTTTAAGTCACAACCATGAGTCCATCCCATACAGACCCAATAGCATAACAACCAGAACAAAAAAATGAGTAAGCTCCTCTCTGCTCTTCCAACCCTCCCAACCAATCACAACAATAGGACACAGGAGGTGACTGGGCGAATTTTCTTACAGAAGAAAACTCCAACTAAGGAAATTATCCTTATCCAAAATCATACATGTATATTCACTTAAATTCTACCTTGAATTAACTGTAGCATTCACATATCAGCTTTATCAAATCGAAGCTGGGATTGAGAACCCAGAAAAACAGATGAGCTTTGGAAATAGATGGATTCCCCTGCAGAAAGAGGCTGCTCCAGGAAGACAGGAAAAAAATGAGGTGGCAAGAGAAGAGAGATCAGAATAGGTCAAGTGTTTAAAGAAATAGAAAGAAAAAATAGGATATTATAAAGCACTTCGACTTGCAAGATGAAAAAAGAGGCCATTAAAGATTTTTGAAAAGGGAATAGGTTTGCATTTGAATATGAAATGGATAACAAACTGGGAATTATCCCTGGAAATTAAACAGAAACTTTCATTTTCAATAAGACAAGGAAAACGCCCATCAGTAGCTTCTGAACAAAAACTAACTCTCCAGATTTAAGAGACTATAAAGATGTAATGCCTAAAAGTTATGGAAGAAAAAGAGCAGAAAAAATAGGGACCTTTTTAGAGGCCACTGGAAGAATTACAGACTTAAGAAAGGTAGAAATAAAAGCAGTCCATAATCATAGTACTAAAATGTATCTTTTTTGGCATATCAGTGTTACAAATGAGAGAAATGACTGGCTTCGTAACATCCAATATTGTTGCTGTGTCTCCTTGGACACTGTGGGAATTCTTTATCGTTGCTGCCATCTGTTCACTCTGATTTCTGTCTCCACAACTCTCCATTATGTACACCTGAAATTTCAGATTAAATATGGTGCCAGACAAGGACATCAAATGCAACATCTGAGCTGAGACACATTACTGAAAAGGAAGACAGAATTTTAGCTGAAATCAGCAGAAAGGCCTGGATGGGTGGAATGCTAGCAGGAAATTGTCAACAGACATATGGAGACATTCAAGAGAAAACTACAGGTTCAGGGAAATGATGGAGACACCGATAAGAGAAAGATGCCATGTCAACTGCACAATTAATGATAACCCCGGGAGCAAGCTGTGAGAAGGGAGCCTCCTGCAACATCACACTTGAGAGGGCTGCGGTAAAAGGAACGGGAACTGTTTGGGTACTAAGTACATGAGAATGAGGAAACTTCCTATCAAATGAAAGATTTTCCCTCGATGTTGTATATCCTCTACCAAGTAGAGGATATACCTGGAAAGATCTGGATTATAACTCAATTATATAAGGGGAAGTTGATTATTATCATGAAACAAGGAGTAAGAAAGTCAAAAACTAGATGAGAGGGAACAGATGGGATGTTTCTATCTGCTGGTCGGTAAGAATATAAGGGACAATTAGCATTACCTTGCATTATGCTATGGTCCTAAAACATTTTCAGCATCAGCCATGAGCTAACTAAAAAATACAGCAAGATAAACTCAAAAAAAGCCACTTAGCCAGCAGATTTCTGTATCTGACTAGCTAGGACATTTTAATTCTCCTTTATCCTCAAGCCTACCCAGACACCTTCTCTCTGCTCTTACATGATCCTTCCTTGCACTTCAGGGGGGGATTAGCTATCTCCATACTCCATTAATCTATCTGCTTTAATAGCCACAGCTGTAAAACTTTCATCCCCTCCTTTCCCTCGAAAGATTTGCTGAATTTCTTTTCATGTGGCTAGTTAATTGAATGACTGTATCTGTCAAGTTAGCCAAATGGACTAATCAATCAGAATTAGGTAGCTTCTCTTAGATATGGCAGCAGTTTTCACAGTACCAACTGAGAGGAAGGAAAAAATCAACTGAGAAAAACAGTCTCGGTTCTTGTCTGCACAAATTTAAGCTTCTCCTCCTTTCAAAATACTCTTACTGTGCTTTTCTGTTCTTGTTGCTGCTAATATGAAGGGAAGAAAGGATAAAGTAATTTCTTAATGTTTCTACTCCTACTGACTATTTAAGACTTTCTCCAAAAGAAATTAAGGACTTAGGAATGGGTTGAGTCCCTAAGGGGTTATACACAGATGCTGAGTCGTACCCAGTCTCAGGCCTTTCCTGGAGCTTAATTTCACATTTCATTAACAGAAAACTTAAAGCACTGATGAAGTTTCTTCCAAATACTAACACCTGCTCAATTTTTTCCTCTCCAGGACTTCTCTCTTAGAATCCTAATGCCACATGACTTGAAAATTCACTTAGTCGCTGTATCCCTTAATAGCTAATTTGCCTGTGGGACACAACAGTAGCCCCGTTGCACCCTACTGCAGACACCAAACTGCAGAGCACCTCTGCAGCCCTGCGCAGGGCCTCCACCTCTAGCATCAGAGCTGGAGTCTTACAGCTCCAGCTTACAAACAGCATGTGTTTGATTTACTGGATTGGCTTCATTTCTTGATGGGAAAAGCTTTAAGCAAGTTGAAGACATTCTTGCTTAGTTTCACTAAATTTCTATTACGCACATGGTTCCTATTACCAGTGTACAAAAGGAGAGAGGACACAACAAAAGTTACAAGGAAAACCTGTAAAGTAACAGTGGTAGTTTCAATGCTTAGGCTGGTGCGGCCATATTCTCATGCTGGACATGCCTTGTACATGTGAACTGTACCTAAAACACATGCAGCTCTCACTGCCAGCAGGCATTTTGTGGTGCCACTGTCCATCTACAGCTACTATGCCCGGGACTTTTTGGCCCATCCTTTTCAACCTCTGCAATTCAGTCTGATATCCTCTATCTAAATGACCATGTGTGCAATTTTATGAGAAATTACTGTAAACGTGGCATATAATGATGAACAGATACTGCTTGTATTTTCCAGGGAAAAAACTAAGAGTTTATATTTAAGTTTTGCAGCTAGGAAGAGAGACACTTACAAACTAATCATTTATTGAGTCATGTTATCCCACATTTCTTTTCACTATGTTTTAATGAAATCTGAATATAGCTCCCTATCCCAACAAAATAAGACAAAGACAATCCTAAAGCAGCCTCAAATCACAATTTCAGATTCTATTTTTATTACGATTTAAATATAATCAAATTATTGTTAATATTTCTTGCATCAATATTAACATTTCTTAATACGAATATTGAAATTGGTAAATAGCACCGGACATGACTTTTTTTTAATAAAGCATTTTAAAACATTTTGTGCACAAGTGCTGCAAAGGGCATAAATTCAATACAGCAATTAATTCATCCTGCTGGTGATGGAGGGAAGGTGATTACACTCTTCTCTTTCAGACAACAGGAGATTTAATCTACTGTCCTATCAAGGAAGCTGCAGTTCCCCACACAGAGATCCTTCCCAGTATCCAAGGGGAGACACTGCTACTCAAGATGCCATAACGATAAAGACTTTAACAAGCACAAAGAGTAGACAGCAGCTGTTTGTAAGACTCCTGTCAGGCAGAAAGATGAAATAGGATTTTTCTAGCTCTAAACTTCTGTTTTCACAGCCAGAGTTGAAAGCCGTCTGGGCAAGGTTCACTTATTCTGCTCCTTATCTAATTTTCCTTACAGCACTGATGGCAATCCAAGTGTCAATAAAACTTCACTTTGGTTTTGCTGATGAATAATTTACACCAGTATATCTTCAGGCAATTACTTCTTTTTCCTACAGAAATTTCAGAAGGAGTCCTATTAAAATGAGCAGATATTTTTAGACCATGTTCATACCGCTACTACAAAGCAATTTCCTCAACGCCATTCTGTTCCTACGCTTGTTACTTTAAAATCAGGATAAACATAGTTAATTTCACTATTTGAGAAGATGGTAAATTAATAATAAAGGGAATAGACAACCACACGAAAGGCACAGGCTACACATTTTCCCACACAAATCTCCTAGTGTGGTCTAATCCTAGTTTTTAATATGCTTCTTCATACAGTAAAGTTGGTTTGTACTACATGGAAAATCACTTCCCAAGTAAACTTACTTGTAATTTCAAGCACATTTGAAGCCAGCTCTTTGTTCATATATGCATATTGTCCACAAACACTATATTAAAAGAGAAAAACTGCAAAATTAAATGCTTCAGTGTTATAAGATATCAGCCATCTCAATGTGGCCCCAACATTACTTTACGCTATTAAATATAAGCACATACATTTTGCACAGGATACCTGTATCATTTAGTGAATGGACATTGCTAAATATTTTTATCTGGTAGCTTCCTTCAAGATTTGCCCTTAAATTTTAGTTACTGTATGCAACATTTTGCCCTGGAACAAATACACAGATTACTCCTGTACTCCTGGGCATTACCATGATGCTCTCAAAGTATTGGCAAAACACAAATACTGAGTCCTCTATGTGCTCCCCCAACATTTTCCTCAACACTAGAAAGCTGAAAAGTATATATTTGTCTTAGGTGCCCAGTTTGAAACTTCACAGAGCCATATATTGTAAAACACAACATATTTTTCATCATAAATATCACTGGAGTACTGCATCCATTTCTGGAGCCCCCAACATAAGAAGGACATGGACCAGTTGGAGAAGGTCCAAAGGAGGGCCACGAAGATGATCAGAGGGGCTGGAGCACCTCTCCTATGAAGAAAGGCTGAGAGAGTTGGGGCTGTTCAGCCTGGAGAAGAGGAGGCTCCGGGGAGACCTGATAGCGGTCTTCCAGTACCTCAAGGG
>JAAGAY010138093.1:0-45846 GCA_011801015.1 Ardeotis arabs | reverse complement strand
TTTTTTTTTTTTTTTTCTTTAATCCTGTTTATTTCTTTGTTTGCAAGGTAATTCTCTTCCATGAGTCATTTGAGAGCAAGGCTTTGAGGCAGTGAACCAACCTGTCTATCTGTCCTTAGTTTAGGTCATGTTTGGCCAGATCATTTCCATATATTGACCTCAAGCCCTTTCACATGTCTTATAGGGCAACTGCCAGTTGATCTGGCCTTTCCTGCTTTAGGTATCAGTTTACGAGCAGTCTCAAAAGGCTTATTTCCCTTCATCAGAAAAGTGTGAAGAAAACAGATCTGTACATATGTCCTTTACATATAGTATACTTTTCAGATTAGAGTATTTTAGGCTAGAATGAGAACTAAATCAAACACGACTATGATTTAAGTCTTTGCTTTACCATAGACTTTGGGCACTTCTTTTCCCATGTATTTGCAAATATCAATAACACTAGCCACTTTCCAGTAGCATTATGTGTTCTGTGCTAAAGATATTTAAGTGAAACAGAAAGCACTAATACTGTAAAACTATTTTTTAAGAATTTGGTACAGGAAATTTAGACACAAACCACTGACCATTATCAGTATTTTGTTGTCTTTCTAATTCCACTTCTAACCATGGGACCTACATCAGTATCTAGTCAAACAGTCAAAATCTTTATTTAAGCCAATGCTTAAGAGCTCATTTGTTTCTTGCAGCCTACTTCTGTCTACGTAGACAGGCCAGGAAGTATTTTATAGAGTGATAAAGGAAGAGCTGCTCTGCTTTCTCATTCTGCTGAGGCACTTCCAGAAGAGAAATTTAAGTCATGTAGGAGAAGAGGCAATTGCTGTGCTGTGTGTCAACAGCCTTTCCTTGTACTCATTATGGCGGTTAGTACACAATGTCAGCCGTTTGCCTCTGGGTAATTACAGCCCTCAAGGAAGAAGAGATAACCCAGCAATAAGAGATTGTTGTTCTGTGATACTTAATATCTGTAGCTATTTGAGCGTGTGTATGATGACTTGAGTGTGTATGACCATGACGATCACATGATCGAGGGAAATGTACCAATTGTGCCTGTTTTCAGTTTATTTTATTCACATTCGTATTCAGTTTGATCTCAAAGTACTTTGCAGTTTGTTTGCTTGTCTGTTCCTATGTTTTCTGTGCAGATTACATTAAAGACTAAAGATTTGAATTAGAGTCACCAAGATTCAACCTTTGATGGCTCATTTTTCATCAAGCAATGTACATATCTCATAACTGAGAAGAAATCATATGCTATTTTTAAACGAATATGCCTTCTGTGAAAACCGTTTTCACAGACACACAGCTTTGATGTCCACCGTGCTATCTTGCCATGAAAGCTCCAACACTGTTTAGAAGTAGTTTGCTTCTAAATTATGATGCTTCTTATACTGAAGCATTGTTTTTGGATGATCTGCTAATATAACGGCTACTGCAAAGTGGGTATTAATGCCAGTAAAGAGTGGTGGCTAACTTATTTCACCTGGAAAATAGAGAAAGACAACCTTCATTTCCCAGCATAGCTTATTATATATTTCAGTTTGGAAAGAAAAATAGTTAACATGCTTTACAGGTCTAAACTGGAAGAAGAGATAAAATATACTGTGTGTAACTAAAAACTCTGTAAGCAAAAACAAAGATATTTTCTCTCATTCATGTTACCATATGCGCTATTGGAGAACAGATGTTTTTCTAAGTATGGCAGTCATTAAACTGAATTCTTATTTACTGGGCTGACCTTTCTTTCAATTTATTTTTGAAGATTGTTTCCTTGTTTTGGCATAATTTTTAATTTACTCTAGAGGAAGCAGTAGATTATGACATTTCTGTTTGTGGAAAAGCCTAAACTTTTCAATGAGTTCCTTGATTTTTTCATTAGTTGCTAAGTTATTCAGATGATACAAAAATAAGCTTCATGTTTGTTTTTCAGTTGGCATATAATTTTTTACAACTGTATGTATATAAACTTTTATAGTCTCCATAGAGCAAGGATTAACATTCTTCCCATTGTACTGCATAAAGAAGAAATCAGCCATTTGGACAGAGCTGCAAACAGTTTTTCAGATATATTTTGAAATAATTGTCACATCCTCATGGATTATAGCTACAATTAAAGATGAAAACTATTTCTACAACAGCGCACTTTGTTATAAACAATGTCAATATTTTTACTTGAAGGCAAAACTCCACATTTGTAGGAAAAGCATACCTTTTACCAGAGTTCTTTGGATGCTAAACATGCCTTTTGGTGTACATTAATACAGATTTTGCTTTTTCATTTGGGGAGATAATTGATGCTCATTCTGTCTTCTCTGCCTAGTGTAAAGTGCCTAAAGAATACCATCTATTCCAGTGCAAACTTTGCTAATAGTGTGTGGCACAAGAAAGATATAGGGTGGGAGGGGAGTTACTGTGTTGTCTCTCAGTTTGTTGTAAGACCTTTTACAAACTTTGAGAAAAAAAGTAGTAAGGAATAGTGTAGCCCAATACTTTGTTGCAGATTAGCAGCTATTGATCTGCTAGGTATACGTGTTTTTTTCATTGCTGCAGTGAGTTGTTGTGTGCATTCTTTTTTGTAAACACTCTCAAAGGCTGGTCACTTTTTATTTAGAAATTTAGTCATTTGGTAGAAATTAGAGTCTCTCAGACAATGTGCTGTACTCCAGCTAACATTACAAAAATGAAGCATAGTTTCATTCTGTTTCAAAAGCCAGAACATTTTAGATTAATTCCTTTATTTTTGTTCATATGCACTCTAATTTAATAAAGCTGAAAGGGAAAAAGAGAGGCTATTAAAAATGTATATTTCTCTCCCAAGCTTGAATTGCAGGTTGAAATTAAAATTTATTTCTTAAGAAACAATAATATAATGCCAATGCAACATAGATATCTCAGTCCTTGATCTAAAAACCAAAATTTCTTATAAAAAGGTTTTAAAGAAATATGGACTTTCCAATAAATTAATAGGAAAAAAAATCAGGTACTTCAGAAATATTTTAGAATGTTTTCCTTTATTTTGTCCCCAAACAATAAGCATTAGCTTATTTGCAAAGTAATTACAAAAGTTACAGAAAGGTAACAAGAAAAGAAATTGTGGTGTCCTACTTTGCTAAATAAGGTACAAGCAGTCAACAAGATAAACTTTAATACTGATTCAGAGAACTGGGAAGGAGACTGGATGGACTACTTCCAGTTAGATAACAAATACACATTCTTATTAAATACTTCTTCTGGGGTTAAATGGCCCTAAGGGGATATTTGAAATTTGGGACATACTAACAGCTCAGCTTCAACATCCTCTGAATACATCTAATATAACCTTTTTTTTCAACAAGAAAGCTGAGTTGAAGCTCAAGTAGAAGACCTGAGGTCTGCCTGCTTTCTCTGTGTAGATGAGCCCCATGTTTCCTTTGAGATGTTCAGTCTGGGGATTTTTTACTGTAACAATCCTTCTATCTGTGCATATGCATGAGGTATGAAAAATCAAATTCTAGGTTTTTTTCCTCAGAGGATTTTTGTTTTGTTGTTGCTTTTTTTTAAAAAAAGTTTTTATTTACTTTTTCAGGAGAAATATCTGATTTCCCTTCTTCAGTGTTCATAAGACACAGGAATTTTTTTGACTCGAAATAAATTTAAGATTTTGTTGAGCACATTATTCAACAAAATGTTTGTGGGAATATTATGACCTAATGCTCCATACAGGACAGCAATTAGTTCAGTGGTGCACTATATCCAGAAAAAAAGACTACAAGGAACAGCAGCAGTAGTCCAACAACTGAAGATTGCTGCAGAATGAGAAAAATGAAAGCAGATAGCAACAGCATACTTTAGAAACAGTATTGAATTTACATATTGCGTATTAACTACCTGTTTAATAGGTATCAACACTGAACCATACTAGACTTTTCAGTTTGCTTTGTTTTCTTTTATTGTGAAAAATAGAAAATTTTGCTCAGAAAGGTTTAAGTTAATTTTGAATTTTATTTTTTTTTAAAAAGGAATAGAGAATACTAGATTTATTGTAAAAATTTGATCTAAAATTACTCTTGTGACTCTTTCTGAACCCTTACTATTCCAGACTGACTTTATGGTACAGTATAGCCTCCATCTTCTTTTCTTTTCCCCTCCACTGCCTCTTAATTTCTCTCTGTTCCACAGAGAGACTTAAATTAGCAGTGTTTCTCTTTACCCTGGAAATTATTACGTTTATCACTTCCTGCTAACAGTCACTCTCTTTCACAGCTTGCAATTGTTGTCATTTACCGTGAAAAGTAGTTAAACTCTGAATAATTGTCCTCCACATTCAGCTTTAAAATTTGCTACTTCTGTTTTGGAGAAGGCCTTGTACTACAGAAGCCTAGATAATTTTTTCCATCTCTGTTATTTTCTGCATCTTCTGCACAGGAAAAACACCCACACATCAATATCACTCTTCATTTAAAACGTTATTACCTATTTAAAGTTTAAGCATCGACTGAATGTTTTACTAAATTGAGAATTGAATATACCATGTTTATTCAATAAAAAATGCAATCTTTCTTGACATTTAACCAAATAAAACTCTCTGATTTGATTTTGAAGATCATTTTTTTTTCCCTCTGATTGTACCAAAATAACAGTAAGAATTTTAGAAGATGATTCTCAGTATATTATCTTGACAGTTCTAATGGAATTTTGATAAAAAATGCTCTATACCTTAAATTCACTATGTACACCTGAAAGTCCTCAAGTAGTTTTGAAGAAAAGCTGTTACAGAACATGGAATATGAACTCTATTATTCCATACAGTAAGCTATGTGAATAAAAGCAATTCTTTAACAAAACAAAACAAAACCAAACCAAACCAACATTTCTTACTCTTATATTGATGTGTTCATGTTGCTAGACCTACATTTTTTTTCTAGTGTAAAACCTCTTAGTAGGTAATCATAATTTAAATTAAAGACAAGATTTTTCCTTTGCTAGCAGTAAGCAAGGCAAAAAAAAATAACATCAAACCCAGAATACTGTTCACAAATGCAATAACACACAGTAGAGCCACAAAAAATAAGTTCTTTTATAAGGAGGTGTTTTTCTGGACTTTTATATATATGTGTGTGCATGTGTATATATGTATATATATAAACACACAGATATAAACATATATTACACTTCCAGGATTATTGTACTATTTCTGTTCACTTTGATACAAAGAAATCTAAAGTGTAAGTTTCTGATGATACAGAAATCTTATTTTTATTACACTGTTACAAAAAGACCCAACTGACAGACTGAAAGTTAAAAGCAGTATCCGCATATTATCTTGGAAAAATCAGGCCTCCCTTAGACTAACTAAAAACTTCAAGGAAGTGAACAATCATTTATGCACTCTGGGACATTCTCAGATTTGTTGGAGGTTTTTTGTCTTTCAGGACAAACCATTGCATTTAGGATGTGTCACGTGAATTTGACTAGTTTTCTTGGGTGGTTAAGAAAAAACTCAAATTTCTGTTCCATAGAAAGAGTCTACTTGTTCCACATATTCTGCATGGAAACACTTGCATTTCATAAACAATAACCAGACCTCAGTTAATAAGTCTTGAACTGAGACTATCTAGTAACTTTACATAGGCTTAAAATAAAAGGTTTTGTTTATTTTAATATAACAAAACAAATGTAATGAGGGGTGTTCTGCTGACTAATGAAAACTGTATTATAACCAATGTTATTACCTTGTAACAACATTGTAAAATGTAGAAACTTATTTCTTATTTTAGGAAACACTCCTAAACTGAGATACCTATTAAAAAATGTCATTAATTTTATGACCTATAGTTGCACAGGAAAATGAACTGGAGTCTGCTGACAGGGAGGATCACTTAAATACATCACATGAGGATATTTGCAATGTAAGATGTTGTAAGGTGTTGTAAGGTGTTGTAAGAGAACATAAAATTTTGCAAATGTTATGTCAAAACCCATAGTTTTGTGGGCTATATCACAAGGGTAACTGTATTTAACCTTTAGAAATAAAAGTAAGGTGCAGTTATCTAACTACATTATTTGTATGACTTATGAAGCTAAAAGCTTGCTCAGCAATTTTGCAAGTATATCCATAAACACATTTTTCAACTGGAGAAATTGTCCTCAACAAAACTGAGGCAGGAAATACAGGAATAAGATTAGCATGTGTTGCATCTGCCTCTGCTACATATTTTATTTCTCCTTTGTGGCTGAAGATATTAAGACTTTGCTTTTTAATTTATTTAAATATGAACTATATGCAGACAGGGTTAATTGAGACATGTTTGCTACACTGACTACATTTTATGACTTGGATCAGTACCTATAAGGTACCAATCAGCGTCAATACTGAACTAAATCCCTGATGACAGAAAGTCTAAGGGAAGAGGAGATGATAATACAGACACTTTTAACTTTACTTTCTCAAGGAAGCTTGTACAGAGATGAAGTATCATGAAAAGCAAGGGGATGTGGTCAGGTTCCAGTCTGAAGACTCAGCATTTCCCATTAACATTTCCTGTGGATTGAGTTTCCAGGGCAGTGTAGCTAGGGAAGTTAGCAACAACCATGTGCAGGTGAACCCTAGTGCAATGCTGACCACAGTCTGGTAACTGAAAGGGGTAATTTATATCTACTCCAGCTTCAAGTATTTTTAACCTACTGCCTCAAGCGAAACAACTGGATTTGCCTCAAATTTCCATTACGATTGCATCCCAAGCTGTATTTCTCATATCTTACAGCACCTTCCTTACAAAATGTCCATTTTTACTGTTCCCTCCAAGTCAGCTCATATGCATGCTGGCTGCATGATTAAACACAAGAAAGTTAATCAAATGCTGAACTTTGACACTCTTCATCTTATTACTGGACAGTTCTAGGTATATTTTCTAGGATTAGGCTTAGACTGCTAACTGTATAGGATAGTAATATGAAAAGATATTTGGACTTAGCTAAACTTATTTATTGCATTGTCATTCCAGTTCATACACTTAAATAAATTTAAACCTGCATAACAAAGTTCTAGCTTAAACTTTACCTTCTATTTATAGTAACCCTTCCTGAAATATCTTAAAGACCACTTCGAACACTCAGAACAACCATTGTGCCTTTACTCCTCTTCAAGTTTAGTCTCTTTGCTGCATTAGCTTCTATACTTTTATAACTTTTCGCTGCAGTCTCAGCATCTGTTGCCAGGGTCAAAAAAGCAAAGCTTTTTGCCATACTTCATACATTCTGAATACTAAGGCATGTTCTATTCCAGTCTACTTTTTTGATTTCAGAATCTTGATAACTGCTATTGTTTTTCAGTAATCTCAATCCTTATATTCTTACAAACCTTCATTTAGAATTTAAGTATGCTTGACTTCAGCCTTTTATGTCTACTGTATTACTACCATACCAAGACTTTTTAGCATATGCATTCCATATTCACTTACATTACTATAAGAAATAATAAGTTCCCATAAATTCCTCAAGTAACAACTGGAATGGTTCTTAACTTTTGTAGAAACAGGCAGCTATTTCTTTCATTCTGAATTTTAATTAAATATTATTGGAAAAGACTGGTAACAGTAGAAGGAAGGAGAATTTTCCATGTTGCACACAGTTAACTCCTTACTATCACGTAAGAAGAGGAAAGATGATATCTCAAAAATTGTCATGGGATGGAAAGCTGCCTCCAGCCATTATCAAACAGTGTTCCCCTACTCTTCAGACCAAGTGCCTTAACTTTCTTTCTGTAATTGTTTTCCTTAACTGTAAGTAAAATGTTAAGTAAACAATAAGCTTATTTCAAAAGCACATGATGAATGAAACTATTTGCTCAAATATGGTTTTCTCATGCTACCTTGTTTGCCTTACCCTTCTGATTCACTATTCATGAAGGATATCAGTTCAGTTCTAATGCATCCTTTCCTTCCTTATCCATTTTATGACACCATTCCTCAACTCCATCTCTGTTACTGAAATCTACTATCTCATCATCTAGTTGACACTGTTTCTTCATTTATCCTCCTGTTATAGTTCTTCCAGCTTTTTTTTTCCTTTATAGATGTTTTTTTTTTAACCATCTGTTTTCGCCTGTTCTGGGCCTCCAGTGTACTAGTCCTACAAAATGCAGATGGTTAATTTAATCTGCTGTCACTATTTTTAAGAGTAAAATACTCACCACCTGCCTCAGTGTGGGGAACTTTGATCTGACTAGATTTCAAAAGGAGCCGGCAGAGGGACTGTAAGAAGGAGCTGAGAGGCCACAACAGAAGTCCTGAGCCTTGTGTGGGCTCTCATGTGTCTCGAGACCCATCTAGCCACAGGGAGAGGGGGTTTTGTTGGCTGCGTACTCTCCTCCCCTCCCAAGTAATGCAGCCGCTGCCAGGATGCTCTGTGGTTCTTGTTGCCTGTCATTTCTATAACCTCCATGCCTGTAGTATTATTAGAGAAGCAGTGGTTATACTAGAGGCCAAGAAGGAATTATTCTCTTTAAGAAATACAAAGGTTACGTAGATCTTTTCTTACCTTATCACTTCAGTTGGTCACAGGTAAATTACTAAATTTAGGAGTTCAACTAGTGAATGATACATTTCCTTGTAATTTTTAATTCCACAATTTTATTTTTTGTAGGGAGGAATGTAAAATCACAGGATTAGCTTCTAAATATAAAGCGACATAGGATGCCACAAGGGACATAGGCTGCAATAATTCTTCTTGCAGGATGTGGTTTGTGCTAAGCCAAAGGAGAGTCACGCGGACATGTAGTTTGTAGGTACTGTCTATAACTTAATTAAATTACTGTGATACTTCAAATATAGTTTCCAGAAGATTTTCTACATCCAGGACAGTATAATCTAACTATCTGTAATATGTATCTATAATCAACCTGTCAGATGGTGTCACAGATGAGAGAGATGCACATCACTTGTAAGAGAGAAGCATCAATATATTTTATTGATATAAGACAGTGATTTAATAAAGTTTGATAGTAAATCATACATGTGACAGTGATTTGATAAGATTTGATGGCAAGGTACACTGGATTATTTACTGCATAGAGGACAGGGTCACACAAAACTGTCAGGGAGACCCTCCCATTAAGTCATGAGATTCAGAAAGGACTCCCTTGCTTTCTGAACTCCTTCTCAGAGAGGAGTCTAGGTGCAGCTGGATCCAATCCTAGTCCCAGACTTGATCAACAATTTATGTCTAAAGGATTATATGTGCACAATCAATCCTCTATATCACTTAGCTAAGATTTCAAAGTTTAGCATGCTATTAGTCACTTACTGAGGATCTGTTGCGGCAAGGAATCTCAACCTCAAGGAGTAACCCTGAGAGGTGTCCCTACTCAAGGGGAGATCCTGATGTGCAGCCCATTGCCATGTAGGAGAGCTCAAAGGGCTCTTGGGCTGCTCACTATTTATGGAGTAAGATAGTCGTCTAACAGTCATATTTGCACAGCAACAGTAGATGTTATTTTCTGCCAAATTTGGCTTGAGTTGAACATTAACCAACACTGTGGTTAGAGGTGTGCATTGCCATCCCTTGGCTAGTGTGTTGTTATCTGTCTCTTCCAAATCCACTTTGAGTCAGATGCTGTCATTGCCATCAGCATCAGACCCATCTATCACTGATGGTTATCACTTGAGCAGAGTTAAGGGAAAAGTGGTCAGGTGGTGTGGTGGGACGGGGGTGGGGGTGGTTGGACCACACTGTCACACATGGTATCTAGCTGTAATATGCTGTTTCCTAGACTTAAATTGAAAAAATACAAACCAAAACAAAACAAAACTAACAACTCATTATGATTTACTTATGGATTGCATCAAATCTGGAGGTGGAATTTAAAAAATCACAGTAGTGTCCTCAGATCCCTGTTTAACAATCTAAACTTAATATTGGGATTCATACTCAAATAGTAATACTTAGTACTGGAATTCATACTATGGGAATTCATGTTCAAACATATTCTCAGTTTGCAATTCTTACCTCTCAAAGAGTGCTTAATAGTTATTTCAATATTCATAAAGACTAAATTTTGATGATTCCACAGCAAGAAGCCCATTGCTACTCTGACAGCTGGCAGTTCCTCAGTCAAAATCTGCCCAAATGCAGTGCTATCATATGTTAAAAAGTATTCTTGTAAACCATTATTTTTAAACATTTATGGAATTAAACTCTTTGGAGTTACATTGCACTACTAAACTGAAAGCCAACATCATTTGTATTGATGGTGTCCATTGTCTTCGAAATTCAAAGCAATTGTTGTACATTTCACTTCTTCAGTTGATGACAAAGGACATGAAGTAAAGAAAAGTCTCACCTAGATTTGCTGAGCAGCAGTCTTGTGTTCTATTTAGAGTCTTATTTTGTTCACTTTTTGAATGGGAATTAAAAAATAAATTTATATTAACCTATTCTTCAATTATACTGAATAACTGGGTATTTTAAGTTGTAAACACACTGCAAAAAATAGATTGCAGTTTTTAAAGTCTGTTTAATTACCCATATTCAAATAGAAAAGAACCTATTCTTCAATTTTGTACGTATTAATACAATTTTTTTAGACAATCCTTTTCAAATTACTTCTATCTTCTGCATTTATAGAAGGAAAATTATATCATTAATAATTTACTTGAATGGAAAGAAAGTAACAGGTTGTAATCTAAAAATAAAGTGCTGGAAGCTGAGATGAAGCAATTTCAAGTTTTAAACATAAGCTAACCAACAATTCACAGAAAAGAAATCCCAGACTGCCTATTTCTTGGAGCAGGAAGTAATAACACCTATTTCATGAGAATAATCTGCCAAGGAACCTGTAAGTTCTGATGATTTTAGGTAGGAAAGAGAAAATAATTTTCAGAATCTGACAGTTATTACTGGACTTGTTGGCAATGTAATTTTCCTGCAGGTTAAGCTACTGGCAGACACTCTTCAGTAACTAGGCTATAAAACAGTAGGAAATTGATGCTTGATTTGAAAAAGATGTAAATATGAGTTTTCAATCCCTGACTTCAGGAAGACATTTATTATTTAGAAGTTATTAGTTACAATGCTTTGACACACTGCAGTACATGTAACTATTAGAGAGGTTAATATGATGCTTTTACTGAGTTTGCTCTTTGCAGATGATCATTTCTTTTAGATGCCATAACTATACTTAGAAATGTTAGAGAGATAATGCAAGTTAGTTAGAATAATAAGCAGATTTTATACAATATTTTACAGGTGGCCTTACCATACCAAAGCTCAAATGGTGTACGCACTAAAGTTTTCAAATATTCCTAGTTTTGTAGGTCTTTACTTCTTTTTTTGGGGGGGTGAAGGATAAACCTTTATGTGTATAAACATTAGAATTTACTTTAAAACAACTCATTCGTTTAAAAATTTCAAATAGTTCTCATGTTTGCATCCCCAAACTTAAGCAATCTTAAGCCTACATATGTGTCATGATGAGTTTAAGGTATCTTTTTGTCACATACTTTTGTTGGTCATGTACTGTGTTTTAATGCACAGATTTTGTGATGTTAACATGTATTCTGCCTTCATCTAAGAAGTTCTTTTAGAAAAAACATATACAGATGGGTTTCTGCATTTCTGTATTTTGGCAAAAATAGCCAAAAAGTGTTCTTCTCCGGTGACCGTAACAACACTGAAAATTTGTAACGAAGTGGGATGACAGAGGTGAAACATCAGGAATAAAAAAATAAATAAATAGTCAGTGGATTTGTATACACGTACATATGAGTGTCAGGTCCTTATCCAATTCACATCAGATTGTCACACAAATATGTGGCACTGATCCTGCCAGAAGCACCAGTCTGATTTGCAGATGCAGACACAGCTTGCTGGACTCCGCTAAGATTTGCCCAAGACACAGATGGAAGAATGCAGAGGCCCCCTGAGCAGTCCTGAGGAAGGTAGAATTAAATCTTACATTGAACTTTATCTTATCATCTATTTATTTATGAGTAAAGGCAAACTGCAGATAGGCTTCCTCATACCTAGTATGTGGAGCTCATTGTGAAACTTGCCATAGCTTCTGTCTCCTAGTACTTTGTATTCTAAGTCCTTTTAGTTGGGTGGTCAGTATACAGTATACCTGCTGAGAGACTGGCTCTATCTTACTGTTATATTGTCTCAGGTAAGAAACGCTAGAAGAGCTTGAATTACATGTGGACTACAGTTACTGCAAGCAACACATTCATATTTATAAACTATTACAGGTGGTAGCAGCTTCACCATGGCAAAGGCGTTTTTACTCGAGAATAAATATGCTAGATGATATAGATGAGGCCAGAACTTGAGTACCACATGAACCTGAGCTATTGTTTTCCGTGTGAATGAAAAGAGTACCACAGCATGAAGCAGTGGGTTTGACATTGTGGCCTTAGGAGCTTTTCTGATTCCTTCTCCAAAATCCTTGTCTAATCTCTTTGTTTTTCAGGTTTTCTACAGCACAAAGTTTTAGAAATATATAATTCATATACTATCTACATATAGGATGCATCATATGAAAGTTCTCTTTTTAAATATTCTCAGATGTACAGATTCTAAATTATAACTTGGGTAGACAGCAGCATTGCAGATAAAAAGGTTTGAGAGTTTGAGTGGATCAAAGTCTGTTAATATGAGTTAACAATGTGGTGCTGCCGTAAAAAAGGTTAACCTCAGTTTCATTTAAAAAAAAAATTCCTTGTATGACAGAAAACAGTGAGCTGAATGGTTCCATTCAGCTTGTCTCTGCTGAAGCATGGGACGCTGCATTCACTTTCCAGTGAATAAAGAGGCAGAGAATTCTTAAACAATCCATGGGAAGGCATTAAGACACAAGAAAATTGGAAAACATGTGGAGTTTGCAAAGCCACGAAAAAAGGGAGACTGAGAGGACATCTGACAGTGGTTCTGATTTAGAAAAATCTTGTAAAAAGGAATTTTTGTCTTGATGCATTGTTTTTTAGATATCCGTTAAAAAGAAGAAGCTGTCCTACAGCATGTAACCCAAAAGCAGTTGTGTATGGCCCCTCAGTACAGAAAAGACATGGACCTGTTAGAGTGAGTCCAGAGGAGGACTATGAAGATGATCAGAGGGCTGGAGCACATCTCCTATGAGGACAGGCTGAGAGAGTTGGGGCTGTTCAGCCTGGAGAAGAGAAGGCTCCAGGAAGACCTTATAGTGGCCTTCTAGTACTTAAAGGGGGGGCCTACAGGAAAGATGAGGAGAAACTCTTCAGTAGGGCCTGTTGTGACAGGACTAGGGTTAATGGTTTTAAACTAAAAAAGGGTAGATTCAGACTAGATATAAGGAAGACATTTTTTCCAATGAGAGTGGTGAAACACTGGAACAGGCTGCTCACAGAGGTGGTAGATGCCCCATCCCTGGAGACATTGAAGGCCAGGCTGGACAGAGCTCTGAGCAAGCTGATCTAGTTGAAGATGTCCCTGCTCCTTGCAGGGGGGTTGGACTAGATAACATTTAAAGATCCCTTCCAACTCTAACTATTCTATGATTCAATGATTCTGCATTTGATGCCCTCCCTAAGTACTCCAGAGTACCTCCATTCTCTAAGTATTCTGTCTCTAAGGGTCTCCAGTTTTTATCCGTCTCACTGTCAGTAATCCAAATGCAGCTCAAATACAACATAAACAATCAAATAAAGAAACACTTAAATGGTGTCCAAGGATCAAGTAATCTAGAATATTGATTTGAAAATTAGACAGCCACTTCCTGGATCAGGGAAACAAAGCTTCTCCCAGGTCTTGTTCTCTCTTCTGTACTAAATACGGTGAGTCTCTTCTGTCCCTATTACTTGGGCTCTCTGCCTCATGACAGACTAGCTAATATTTGTGTTCTGGAGACGTATATACAACCACATCACTTTACAAGCATTTGATTCTTCCATGGCTGTTTATGGGATTCTGCTGTAACCAGTGCAAGTCATTATGGACCAAACTAAACAAACTTAGTGAGACTGATACAGTAGATTTTCATGCACTGGCTGTCACCTTGCTATTCTAGCTGTGTACAAAACACTGCCCTGTTTTAAGGGAAGAACCGGAAAAAGAAAAGAGTAAGAGCCTTGCAAGGTATCTTGTTTGCAGTTGAAAATTCAGTAGGAATTTGGGTTTTATACTACTTCTGTCATTGATTTTATGTCAGAAGACAAAGCATTCATAGTATATACACAGTAGGTAATAGTCACAGTTAAACAGAAACAATTTTCCAATATTTTTGACAATGCTAAATCTGTAGATCAATGTGAGCATTACGTTTATTGCATCTGAAGTGTCAAGAACAAAAAGAGAAAAAATCTTGGAGGTGATTGAGACAGAATGGACAAGGTATTTAATGTTTTATATAATCATCTGAATACGAAGTTGTGCTGACTTTTCCATAGATTTGACTGGCTATTCTAGGTACAGCAACAATCATTGGATGATGCGCCCAAACTCTGCCAGACTATGACAGTGTTTAGGGCTTTCTTTGCTGCATTCCAGCTCTGTTCTTTAACCAGAGAAACTAGAAGTACCTTTTGCTAGTGTTGTCCTTGAATAGTTGTCAGTCACTGCATGGAAATGTTTGAAACCTTTCTTACAACTATCATCCAGGCTCATGCTGGTCCTACTGGGGAAGAGAAGAGTGAAGACCAACACATTCCCATGTAGAACCTGTGGGAACTGCCTTCCTCCTGGAAGAGGAAGTGGGTAGGGAGGAAAGAATCCTATAATACTTGACAGAATAATGGAAGGGAGAGAAAAAGGAAGGAAGAGAGTGAAGTTTGTAAGGAGAGGTACTTAGATGCTGCAGTAAGTTTTTCTTCTTTCTTCTTCAAGATGTTTGTTATTCTTACCTTCACTTCCCCTTTGCTTTCTTTCATTTCTCTCCTCCATTCCCACCTCCCTGCTCTCCCTGTCCAAAGCAAAAGGAAATTGGGCTTTATCAGGAGACAAACTTTGTCAAAGTTATTCCCATCACTCAATAAACTTTTGCATACTGGTGGTGGCTACTGAGTCGCAGAAAGTGCATCCAACTCCACATCCAAAAGATATAAAAAAAAAAAAAAAAGAAAATCAATTTTCTTAAGGCAGAAGTGTGGGTTGGGTAGGTTGGTGGATATTAGGAGAGCAATAAGAGTAGGTCTAATTACTGATAAGTCTATGAAAAGAGAAAACTCAGTAACAAAGTAGGAATACAAAGTAAAAAGAAACATGGTCAGAGGCTGTGGTTTTCCTGCAGTGACTGTTGATGTTGTTACTTCAGTAACCTCTTTTTCTGTTGAGAAAATTACTACATATGCCAGAAATGCGCACACATTCTCTAATACTGTAATATATTCTTCTGCAGTATTTTCCTCACAGCCTTCCCCTTCAATTCACACCAGGTTTTGTATGTTCTGTTGGTCCTGTTAACAGCATGAAAAAGAAATACTTTTACAGTGCTAAGCGTCCTCTTTTCCGCTGAAGGTCTAGGGCAGCTGAAGGTACAAATCCCCCTTACGGAATAAAATACAGAGTGATTCTAGTCAATCAGCTGTTTCCTAGTTGCTATAGTTTTGTTTCTGTGGACTGTAAAGATATCAGCATGGAAGATAAAACTAATTTAGCAAAGGATTATGTTGTGAGCAATTACCCTATTATTACTTACTGAGGTTTAAATAAAGAATTTTCTTTAATCAAGTCTCCTTTTATACTACATTAGTTCTAAGTTTCTTGTTTTGAAGTTGAAAAGTGAAGATCTCACAGTCCTAAAATGTTCATCATTCTGTGTTGCTTTGATTTTATTTAGTGACAGGGGCTACAGTGGCAGCTTCTGTAAGAAGCTGCTAGAAGTTGTTCTCCTTTGTTCAGTGGACTCGGCCGGGCCTAGGGTGGACCCGCCGCTGGCCAAGGCCGAGCCCATTGGTAGCAGAATGTTCCCTGATAATGCCTCTGCGATAACATATTTAAGAAGGGGAAAAACAGAAAAAAAAAATGAAGAGAAGATGTAAAGAAGCTGGAGTTGTGGCTGAGAGGGGGAGGCGCGAGCCTTGTGGGCCTTGCAGCCCTCACCCTCTGGCCTCCCGCCCGGCAGCCGTCTGGGCCTGACTCGGCCCAGCCCGGCTGCAAGAAGTGGAAAGGAGATGAGATGTGAAGAGATTCTGAGAGGCATCTGCCTGCCTGTTGTGAAGAATTTCTTGTGAGAGGAACGTCTGCAGATGCCAAGGTCAGTGAAGAAGGAGGGGGAGGAGTAATGCTGCTCCTGGCCAAGATTCAGCCCGTGGTGATGACCATGGTGAGGCCAGCTGTCCCCCTGCAGCCCATGGAGGTCCACAGAGGAGCAGAGATCCACCTGCAGCCCATGGAGGACCCCACGCTGGGGCAGGCAGATGCCTGAAGGAGGCTGTGGCCCGTGGAGGGCCTGCGCTGGGGCAGCCGTTCTGGAGGGACTGCACTCCGTGGAAGAAAAGAACCCACGCCACAGCAATTCATGAAGGACTGTAGCCCGTAGAGCAGGGGAGGAATGTGAGGAGTTCTTCTAACAAGTTATCTTGTTCTTTTTCTCATTATCCTGCTTTGGTTTTAATAATAAATGAATAGTTTTCCCCAAGTCGAGTCTGTTTTGCCCATAGTGGTAACTTTAAGGATCTCTCCCTGTCCTTATCTCAAACCTCGAGCCTTTTTTCTCATGTTATCTCTCCCTATTCCCTTGGAGGGTAGAGGGAGTGAGAGAGAGACTGTGTAGTGTGGTCCCGAGTGGGGCTGAACTATGACATGCATCCAAAGTCATTTTGACACTGAAATATTTTTTTGGCCTGACTTTAAAAGCTCTTGCCTCAGAGCATAAAAAACTGCTATGGTCTTATTACAACTCACACAGTTAAACATTTTAAATATTTGAATGAAAATGTTCATCAAATTAAAAAAAGTTAAGTACTTCTGATATTTGCAGAAAAGGGGAAAATGGGAAGAAGAAAGAAGCCAATGGTAATTTCACTTGTTAATGTTTTACAATTGCCACATTTTTCCTTCTGAACAGTAGTGATATTCATGCTTGACAAAAACTAGATGGATGAACTCTTGGGAAATCATATGTGTTCTATACAAACTTTTTGATCATACAATTGTAAAATTCCATTCTTTTTTAAAATGTTTGAAATTTAGATCTTATGGAAATTAGGCTACCAGTACTGCTTGCTTTTTTTTTTGTTGAAAACACTGAAAGAAAATGGTGTTAGCACTTTCCAGATAACAACATTCTGATGTTTACTGAAATAATTTGAAGTTGATATTTTCATATGACTATTTTCTCACTATTTTTTTCATGAATCTTTTTTTTCTTACACTTTTGAATATAGCAGGGCCTTGCTTCAAATATGAATGCAAGAATACATCAAAGGCAAAACAGAATGATGACTCTTCTCTCACCATTGCATTACCTCAGAGTAAAAAAATCAGACAGGGATTTCACACACACACACGAGTTTGTTATCACAAGCACAATTGTTTCCTCATTGCCTAAACACCCTTCTCATGTCTTCTGATGCCCAAAAATGCACCTCCAAGAGCCATGCTGATGCATTTTCATACTTCCTGTAGTGTGAGTTGTACTTTGACCTATTAAAGTTATCCTGTTACCCAGAAACGTTAAGATGACCTTTCTAGTAGTTAGCAAGAAAAGTAAAAACATTATTTTGCTGCTATGTTGTTACATTGTCATGTCTGGGATGCTTGCTAGTCAATGAAAAATTAAGTTACAATATCCTAATAAAATGCTATATATTACACATTTTATCACAAGGATTAGTAAACTGTTTGACTGAAGTGAGTTATGGACCTAATAAACTTCTTACACTGCTTAATATATTAATTTATCTTTATCTATTTGATATATTCTTAATTTCCTAACTATGGCATAAAAATGTGATTAAGAAATTGTCACTTGGGAGCTTTCATGTCATGCTCCTGAACACTATCCTGCAAGATTACATAAAAATAATTGCTTTATTTTTAGCAGAAGTGATAACTGTAACACACATACATACACCTTTTTTTCTTTCAGAAGTAACTTTAGCCTGACTAGGCATGAAGAAACTTCTCAATGTAACAAGTTACACTGAACTTACATGCAGATACCTGAAGAAGAAGTGATGTGATGTCTCATTCATCTCTGAGAGGAGTTGCCTATGTCTATGTTTAGAGTGGAGCCTTTTAGTTCCCTGGGATTCTTGAAGCTGAGAGAAACTGACAGGTGTCTACCATGTCTACGGCCGTTTAACAAGACATGAAGAGAAGATCAGGTTTGTATCTCTTCCTGCATATATGGCTGTAGCAAAAATTACTAGTTTTCAGCATGTGTTAGAAGGTATAAAAGCAGTTGCACATAGATACAGACAATATTTCTCAAAAACTATTGCCTTGGTATACTGGAAATAAGTTTCAGTTTGATTCCACTCAGATTACTACAGGTTCCTGATGTCAAAAAAAAAAAAAAAAAGCCCAATTAAAATCCATATTTCAGTATATCAAAAGAACAGAATAGTTTTGAACTAAGTGTAAAATTGACATCCAGAAATCATCAATGCATACTCAAGTACATACTAAAATGATTTCTATATTTCTTAAAACTGATCCTTAGGCTACTCAACATCTGTATATTGTTTTCCTAGTTAGATATGTTTTACTTTAGTGTCAATCTAATTGATTGGTTGATCAGACAACAATGAAATGCCTGTTGATCAGGCATTGATGTGTTTTGCCTGAGAATGTGTGTCTTGAACCCCAGTGATAAAATACATTGATACTTTATTATTACTTTTTTTACCTGTAAGACTTCATAGAAAAGATCAGTAGATAATTTTTTTTAATCAAAATGGTAAAAGTAGAGAAGATTAATTCCTATAGTTCCATTTTTAGTTATTCTATGCATTCAGCAATTCAGTGTGCTGCTTCAAAAATATATAGTCTGTTACTAAAAAAAAAGAAAAGGGATTTTTTTTTTATGTCTGAGGAAATATTAGATCAAATCTGAAAACATAGCAAAGGAATAATTTTTATCTCTCAAATGAAACTTTCAGACGTTTATCTCCTATGTTCTACAGGAAGTAAACACCTCAACAAGCATGCAACTTATTTTTTTTTCTGTTTTTTATATATCTTGTATGCTACATTATTTCATTGTGCAGCAATTATTTCTGTTCGTGTCTACGAAGGTTTGTGTTCAAGTTGTTTTGTATATCATTATCTTGATAATAGGGTTTCTTTTATGCCTATCATATATGTTTTAAATTTCAATGAGCTTAGCCATGAAACTGATATAAAATATTTCCTTTAAGAATTACTGTATAACATAAGCAGAAATAATGTGATTTTACTATCCTTTCACTGTTAAAAGCTGTAATTTGAATACTCATGTGGACCACTGCTTCTACCACTATAACACAAAACAGCTTCTTAATACATACAATATTAGTTTTATTACCCATATAAACACGGAAGCAAATCTGTATTTCCTTTCAGGCTGTTAATATACTAAAAGTTTTTTTTTTGTGGCCATTGAATGTTCAACTTAAATGTTTAAATATCACTGTTTGCTGAAGGGAATTACTTTGAAGAATTATGCTGATACTGACAAGAGCAGATGTCTACTTATATGCTCGAACAACCTCAACTAAAGTTCATGTTCAGTAATGAATACTTCTAATCAGCTGCTTACAAATAATAAAATGACCAAGAGTTGTTCACAGAAAAACATCCTCAATAACCTTGAAATGGTGGAATAATCGTAAGGTACTAACAAGTCATATACTGTAAAAGAAAAAATTCTCAAATTTATCCAGGTGAATGTTTCAATTAGCTTTTATTTTACTCTGCCTGCTTTTTCTCTTGTATGCTTTATGAAATGTCTTTAAAAAAGACATAGATTAAGATGGTTTGCCAATTAGCCACCAATAATTGAAGAGGGTAATAAAAATATAAGTACATACATTTAATCACTGTTTTAGTGGCCCTAATTAAACTTGAAATAGCCTCTTCAATTCTATGTTTTAGCAGAAATCATTCCTAAATGGCAGGTCCAAATCCAAGTAAAGGATTCGGCAACTATTTTTAAATTATTTTTTGTTTATTTTAATTGTCCAACACTTTCTACTAGTCCTAGGTTTACTGCTTTGTCTCAACATTCTAAGCCAAATTTAGGATATTTCTGCAATCCAATTGGCCATGACATAGACATCAGAATTGTTTACAACTTTAGAATTATTCACAGCTGGGCTGACTCTATGATCCATTTTTTTTAAAAAAAAAATACCCTACTGAAATTCTGCCCACAGGAAAATAAAATTTTCCACTACCTGTACAAAGACTGTCCAGCAGTCAAGACTCACTATTGGACTCACTGTGACAGGAAATGCTCAGTATTTGCAAATCTCATTGAATTTGTCTTAAACACTTTTGTTCCCTTTTATGCAAGTTTCAAAAGGATTAATTCAGCATCTGTTAATTGAACCGATGTCAGGGCCCGGAATGCATCCCCCTCCTGGAGGCTTGTTACATGGCTTCAAGCATTATCATTACCCGTTACTTTCTATAACTATAATTGAATACAGTAAATACACATACATTGCTGGCAGACCTTAATTATAGCAAGTCAGAATAATTAAAATATCTGTAATCTAATTCCTTTCAGCTGCTTATATAACAAAAATCATAAAATTGCAATGAGTTCAGTTGTAACAACAGGTATTTTTTAAAGTGTTTCCCTACAATATCCTAAAATGAAATAAATGTCACTGTTTGCTTATAAGGAGTGTAAACAGGAAATTGTCTCGGTATGAGTTAGTCTCAGCTTTAACTTAGTCACTTGTTTTAAAAATACCTAGCAGAGCAAGAGTCATATCTCACTTCCTCTGTGTGCCATAAAAGCAATTAACCTTGCACAAAACTGTGCCCTTCTTCATTTGCTTAAAACATCAATCAAATTCCCCACTTTGAAATAGTAGAGTCATTAAAAGCATTTTAGGATCTTCAAATGAGGAAGCGTCCAGTGTGCTATGTGGCATACCTTGGATTTTGCCTGAGATCCATGAAATCTCCCTCAATTCCACTTGTATTCCAAGAAGCAGAAAATAGTTCAGGTACAAATTCCAAATCAATTATCTACTTCTTCAGCAGTGCTCACCCTGCAGTCACCATGCACTTTGTGGCCATTTTGGAGCATGATTTCTCCTATTCTGCCCTACAGACCTCTCCTCCCCTACACCAATCCACAATTTCATTCGTCAAGTCTCTCATAAGGTCATGAAATCGTCACCTTTGACCATCTCCCTTCCTTGTGCTATATTGCCAAGTGTTCTCCGATCTTTGGAATAAACTGCTGACCTGTCTCCTGTGCTTTAATAGGTCTGGAAGTTTGCTTATAAAAATTAAGTGTCAGAGAAGCTTCTGTGCAGCATGACAGCTACAGAGGTGTCACAGTCTCTTAGCAGGGTCTTGCCCTCAAAGCAAAGTAGCAGGGAACTACACCAGCAGAAGCCTTGTACCACAATATTGCTTTTTCTTGTGATATAATGCCCCTATCAACGGAGCTGATGTGCAAAGTCTTGTGTTTCTGAGGAAAATTAAGGAGCTGGGAGATCAGTGTGACAGAACAGTCTGCAGGACAGGGAAAGTTGCTCTGGGCTGATGACAGCCGAGACTGGTATGTTTTTGTTACATTACCTTTTTGTAGAAATACCTTCTTTTCAATTATCCCTCTTAGTTTCCTCCTTATTACCATTTTCCTTTTAAAAAATTTACCTTAAAATATATATATTAAATGGTTAAGCTCATTTATTGCTTGTTCAAACCAATTCCTCCTGAAGACACTATTTGAAAGTGGCATTGACTCCCCCTCAGGAGGAATGACTTGCCTGTTCCAGATCAGATTAAACCCTTTTAAGAGAATAAGCATGTAGCAATTTAGTCTGAGCAGCATTTTGACCCATCTGCCTTCCCCAGTGATCCTTCTGTTCCCCTGCTCATACAGATCTGACTGACAGATTTTTTTTTTTAATGCTGTAGCTCCTGGGCTGCAAAACTTCCAGCATCTGCAATCATATGTACATTAGAGATCCCGTCCCCTGCTTGCATTTTCCTTTCTCTGTCCTTTATGTAGGATTTGGACCTGCAAATTGTCTTTTATAAACAAAAGTATAGTTTTGAAAGGATTTCTGAAAAAGAAATGCTTGTATCTGTTTCACAGCTAGTTTTTCACCTGTGGATGTATGTGATCCTTACACAAGGGCTTACAGCTGATTCTGCGGAAAATCTTCAGGGTAATATTTAAATTTAAAATGTTTAAAAATATCTTCAAGGCTGAGGCGATGCAAGACTTTATTTAATTTATAGCCAATCAAAATCAGAGTAGGATTATGAGAAATAAGAAATCTTAACCCACTTCCCTCTCACATTTCCCTTTTTCCTAGGCTCAACTTCACTCCTCATTTCTCTACCTCCTTTCCCTGAGTGGTGCAGAGGAATGAGAGTTGTGGTCAGGTCATAATGCTGTGTCTCTGCCACCCACTCACTGACACATGCCTTCCCCTTTTATGTCTACCATTCACTATGGACGGCTCCTTTGCCACGGTGGCAGTTTTGTTTCAAGGCCCAGCTCAGACAGTTTACAGTGAGTTTCACTTCAAGGTTTTTGTGTCTTGCAAGTGTTTGAGACATTTCTCTGAAAGGTTAAGGGGGTCTCCACCCCCTGTTCCTTTACGAAGTTTCACCTCCTACCATTGTCCGCACACTTATGAGCAAACAATTCTTCATTCCAGGGGACTGCAAGTCAACCTTGGTGATAAATGGCTTCTTCATTCAGTTGGTCTTCTACAGCTACTCTTGGAAATAACCTTATTTTCAAACGTGAAGTTGAATCTCCCTGTTTCCCTTGCAATAAGTTCTAAAGCTAGTCTAGTATTTATGATGCATATGTGTACTGAGTGATCATTACAGTAGACATTGCAGAGATAATCTTTATGGGAAATATAAGAGGATCTCAACAAAGTGTTTTAAAATGTCTCCATGTTTTAGCAAGTTAGATTAGTGTGGTGGGAAACAGTTTGAGTTATCATATTAAAAATTGCCTGTGGGTTACTTTTTTCCCTAAGAAAAATGAAAAGCAGCAGCCTTCATTTTTAATACAATTTGTGATTGCTGCAATGCAAAAGAATAAGTGGAAAACTGTTACTACCTCCCTGCCCCCAAGTCTTCTTGAGGAAGATTGAAATTGTCAGCCTTTGGAGCCAGAGGGACACTGGATGGTGGACAGAGAAAAGAGGCAGATATTAGAAGGTTATGTACAAGAATTAAAATCATTATTAATCAGGTTTTTCTGTATTAACGAGATTATTTGGACTATCACACCATTAAAAGATTAATGCATTCCTAGCTCAGTATGTGTGCTGTCTTTCCTTTTGCCTGTAATAACAATTTGAATGCAAGACTTTGACAGTTCTTACCCAGCCCTGTTCCAGCTGAAGCTCTGTATTTTCTGTTTTGTCCCAGTCCTAACCTTGGGCAGTCCTTTGGACAAGGCAGCCCTTCCACTGAGTAAAAAACCTCTGGAGAGAAATTTTTGCTGCTTTCAGTTTCTTTTGCCTGATTCTCTTTGGACTCACTCATACTATAGGTCTGGACTTTATTTTTCTCTCAACTTTAACCCTAACTCTAGGCTGAGCCAAAGGCCACTGGTCCCTCAAGAAACCCCATATTCCTCACAGAAGAACTCTATCAGGAGTTATAAGTTTTATTTGGAAGACAGGTGTTTTCTGTATGTGCAATAAGGGCTGATATCCCAATTTTCACCTGAGGAACACTTAGGATCTGAACACAAAAGGGTCCCTACATCTGGCATTTTACCCATTTTAAATGAAATATGAACTTGAAAGAGTCAAGACTGTTGAGGTTTACATTTATTTCTACATTTGTCCCTATATTCTGTTGAATTTGTACTTCCTTCTGAAAAAATTACGCCAGCACTTGCTTTTTTGCTTTGTTTCCCAGTTACAGAAGGAGTTACCAGAGTAAGAATTCTTGATACACATGCAAACTATACCCACTCCTCTCTCGTAAAAGGAAAGTTTGAAGACTTTTATTTAAATATTAATTAATCTTTAAGACTTTCATTAAAGTACTAATAAATATTAAATTTTAAAATTATATTTAAGTATTCATTGTAATGATGAAAGACATATTAAAACATTTAAATTCTTCATGCATATCTTTTTGTGTGCAAATCCAACCTTCCTAGATACTTCTGTGAACTAAATTTTAGCATTTGAGAGCTGAAAACTTACTGATTTTGAGACTATTCTAAGTCAAGGAGAGTATACATGGCCCTACATCCCTCAAATGACATCATACACTCCAATACCAAAATGTGCACCCCAATACCAAACAACAAACCTTTCACTCAGTAATTGAGACCAAAAGCAATAACTAGAGCATATCTCAGGAAAATAAGAGACTTCAAAAGCAGTATTACTGTTTTGTCTGCCTGCAACTACAAGGACTTTATGAAACAAATGTGCAGTTTCACTGCTATGTCTTCAAAGACAAGTGGAGAACAATATATCTTCAGTGCTATGGAAATGCTTATTTACTCGGTAACACTTTTGAATGAGAAAAGCTGACTTCAGCCACAGCAGGATATACCTATCTACCTTTTTTATTTTTCCAGAAAGATAAACATAAAAGAGCTGTGTACAATAAAAGTTAACAGGATTAAAATTCAGCCACTTTCTGTTCCATTATGCAGTTGGAAAACATAAAGTACACAATTATCTTTATATGCAGTTTGTTGAAAGGAACACAGACAAGTAGTAGTTAAGAAATAACAAGAGCTTCCCAGGGCTAACTTATAATGTGCTTTCAAAAGGGAAAGAACACTCACAAAACCTTGAGAACTAATGAAAACATGCAACAAGCAAGTAAAATATTTAAATACTGATTTTAAAAAGAAAAAAAAAAAACGCTCCCGCTGTCCAATGTGTTTTTCCTGGCAGAAGTAATCCGTTGTAATGATTCTGCTTTCAAAAGTACACAAAATAGTATAAAATTGAAAAAAATATGCTGTTTTTTCTCCTTTCTCTCTTTTCCCTCTCCTTTGTTATTCTCTATGTGTAAAATCAACTGATATTGTTATTTCAATGTAATTTTGTAGTTTTGCTTTGTTTTCAGTTTTTGGCCTGCAAGTCAGTTCTCATCCTTTTTTTCTTAACACTTTTAATCTGAAATCTCATACATTTGCACTTCTACACTTCTATTTCAACAGAAAAAATTCTTCTTTTTCTGGGTGGAATGTGAGGCACTAACTTGCATCCTTGTTTCTGCAACACTGAATCATATCACTGTGTACAAAATGGTCTAGTTATGTGGGAATACTTTTTGCTGATTTACTACATAAAATATAAAACCAAATAGCTACACATTAACCTTAAATATGTGAAAATTTGTACTTATTTGCCCAGCTCAAGGTGTAGAACTCTCAACTTACCTGAATGCTACTCTTTGGTTCACATGACCCAGGCCGGCATGTAGTACTTACAGTCATGGGGTAAAGATACACATACAGTCAATTTGTAGAGGATTTGTCCTTCTGTGTGCCAGATCACACGATTAAGAAAATTTCACTGTGCTACTGCCCAGGAAACATGGTTGCAGTAGCTGCCTTGAGCATGTAATTTTTTTAGATGTAATCAGCTGCCATCAATCACTGCAATAGCTCTTCCTTTCCAAGGCAGCACACAGTTGACCCTACAAGAATGAAAATGTCAACAGGGTATAATATTTTAGAAGATCTGGGTGTACTGTGGTAAACTCGCAAGAAACCTTTGTACATGTGAAAAACACCACTGACATACTGAGGATGGCTCTAATAAATACAAAGTTCACTGCCTCTTTGATTATAAAGCATAAAAAGCTACAGACAACCACTTCTGCTGTGGACTCCCCTTTTATTATGACACTTAACTATAACATTAGATCTAGCATCTTGTGTCCTCATAGGTAAACACTCAAGTGAGTGCATAGATTTGTTTCTTCCAGACTGGAGATGGCAATTATATTGAAAATCCCCAACAGCGCACAGAGCACCAACAGGCTGCTTGGAAATATTCGCTTTGGAGCTAAGACCACAACCAAAAGGAGAAGTAGACCATAAGCATTGTTGGATACAAAAGCTAAAGCAACATGACTCTTCAGAAGACTCTCTAGATCAGAATCACTGATCAGTTGGACCACATGTTTATTAGTTCATGACAAGTTTATTTTCAGAAATACTTCAGTTTTGAAATTGTTTGGAGTTGTTATACTACTTTGTTTGGATGCAGTTGGCTGCTTATGCACTACATATTTTATTCTGTGGATGAGTTGACTTTTTGTCTTGTGATGGCTACTGCACTTCAAGACAGGCAGAAGATTATGGAAGAAACAAGTGCACGTTCACAGCTGAAGGGAACATTTCTCATGTACAGCGGTACAAGCAAGAGAAAGAAATTCATGAAACAGAGTCAGTAGCCCTATTTGTAAGTTGGGACACCCATGAGGAAAGGAGATTTGCTTGCCAGGCTCCAAAGATGACAGAAAATAGGTATTTTTTTTTTCCTAGGAAAACGGAGAACACTAGGAGGAGTTTGCTCAGCTGAACACACTTGGGTTACAAAGTAGGCCTGTGAAGGAATATACTCCCTAGTGACACCAGAGATTAGCAGTTTGGATTTGCTGTCAGACCTGTTAATTTGATCCATCTCACCTGGGTATTCTGAGAATATTTTATTTTACTTAAAAGAGTTATTTTTTTCACCTTAGTATTTTGTGTTGTCTTGAAAGGCTACTTTCAGGACAGCCACATTTTGCTGTCTCCAACGCCTTCCTCCCCTCATTGAAACTGGGGGAGTTTTGTCTTGGTGCTCCAGCCAGCTTGGGGCTCCCTTGATCAACTCAGATATTTCCAGGCGTATATGCTGGGCATGAAATATTCTTGCTGTTTTCCTAAATTAACTGTATTTAACATATTGCTTAGGTAATTTTCTTCTCTTTTGGGGCACATTTCTCTCAGCAGAATTGAGTACACATTAAATCTATTATTTGGGAGCAGAAAAGAATCAAATCTCTGCAACGCATACTTGCCATGGACTTACAAATGCTCCTTTTGACAGAAAATATGTTTCCTTGCTTGGTAGGTATCTTTCTTATTAACAGAAATCAGAAAACGCCTTCATGAAGTCATTCTCTCACACACTTTCTGCAAATAATCATCATGACAGCCCTGTTCAGAACTGCAGTCACTGGCTTTCAAGGCTCCAAGGAGCTGCAAAAATATTTTCTCTGTCTTGAACCATGGAAATATGGTGGGTTTTTTCATGTAGATAAAATCATTTCATACAAATTCTCAAAGATCCACTTGCACAACTGTTGCAGGGGGTAGAAGTAGCACTCACTTAGTGTGGCATGGATTTGTAGCAAATCAAGACAAGTTTTCTGAGACTTTTAGTCTGGGCCATGGGCTGACTGGCGAGAAAGCTGGTGACTGCAGATAAAGGTGATGTCACGACAGGAATTTAAACAGGGGAACTGTGCTACTTTTCCAATCCCTGATATCAAATGTCTGTCATGGAGAAGATGTGCTACTAGATCCCATTTTTGTCTCTGGTAGGTTGGGACAATCAAACCTATCAGCCTCCTTTGCCCCCTCACCTCATTCACTGTCTGTCATTCTTGTACAGCTATTAATTTACTTCTCACAAATAGAGGTGACAAAACCTTTATATAAACATCTATTAAGTCAACTTGAGGCTAAAAATTTAAGAAAAGTTACAGCTTCCATTTCATTTTCTTTAGATGCCTGAGAAATAGAGTGTCCGTTTCAGGTGATTTTCTGGGTTTATATGGGATAACAACTAGAAGCCCTGTATTTGTGAGCTATTAGTAGAGAGGAAAGGATGGAGAAGCTGCTGGTCTAGGAATTGGCTGATTTTCTCAACTCAGGTCCCAAGGAGGTTCATTTAAAAGCATAAAGGATATCATAAGTTCAAAGTTTGGCTGAAAACCAGTAAACACTAATTAACGAGCGCCATGAGATCTGATGCAGATTTGGAATGCCAGCAGCTATAGACCATCTGAGCTTGATGAGAATGGACAATTATTGAACCATATTTGGTTTTAATACAAATTAAAACAGGTATCCTTCAAGAGGGAGAAGGTAGCAATTAGTTGTGATCCCCTACTCCTCCCTTACACAGTGTCATACAGGTACACTTTCTATTACAGGTATAGAGCCTAATTACAGACTGCATTAATTATGGAGGCTGACCATCTATGTTAATCTCTGCTTCTTCTTTCATATAATAATTTGTGTAACTTTCCACAACCAACCTGAATACTAAATTATTTGCAAAGAGCATTATTCTGAAAGGTCACCCACCTAAAGCTAATTATACTAAACAATTAGAGGGGAAACAGTGACCTCTCTCTTAAACTTTCATTCTACAAGATACAAGGTAATCCTCTGAGACAAACATTACTGATGGGGAAAAAACTGAGAACAATTTAGCTTACTGTTTTTGAGAGGCAGTCTTTATAGATTTGATTATCATAAAATCCTTAAATCTTTCTGTAGAAGAGACACAGAAAGACCCCTTATCACAATTGAATACTGCTAGTAGCATCCATCCAAAAAAAAAAAAAAAAGTAATTCATTACATTCATTATACTCTTATTTTCATTCAGAAAAAAAAAATAATGTTAAATTACTTATGTAAAACATAAATTAAAAAATACATAAAACAACATCTATGTGGGGGGTGATAAAGTGTTCATCACATTATACATTTAAAATTAAGACTACAGATAAAGCGACTCAACCTATGAGGCAAAGGGAGGCTGAGAAGTCCTGCAGCCTGTATTAGTGACTTTATTTCCCTGTTCCAGGTATTTGTACAATTCAGAAGCAGCTGTGGAGAAAAGGAGTTGCAGTGGTTTAAATGAGATTAGAATGAGCCCTCAGAAAACATAGTACGGACCAGTGAATTACAATGTAACTCGTCTGCAGGGATGTAAGTTGGCTAATACTCTCTCTCCTTACTTACTCAGCTCTAATTATTAGCTTACATTTCACGTAAAAAAGAGGACTTTTAATTCAGCTCTTCTTTGACACAATACTTGAACTTTGCTTTAGAAATACCTTTGAGATATTTCAGAATAAAACTACAGAAAGTTTAAATAGGATTAAAAATAGATTGGATTGTATTATATGTCAATATTCAGAGTAGAGTTTGGCAACACTGCTTAGTCTTCCAAATATACTGTTTCTATTTAATAAGATGAGATATGCAAGAGTAATAAAAGTTCTGCTTTTACAAATACTATATTTCATTCTCCTTAACATGTGAACACACATCAGTTATCACCTGAAAAGTTTAATATCTCTGTCACTGTTTAGGAGTCAATTGTATAGAAAAATCTGGTAAAATGAGGTTTCTTTGATAGCTGTGAGTCCTTGAAAGCCCAGAAAGACTAAATCTGCAGCTTAAACGAGCTAGATTGTATGGTACTTGGATAAAAAGTTAAGGTTTTTTAAGAAAATTGTACTTTTATGTGGATCACCACTCTGTAGATTCCACAGAAACACTGGTCTTTGCAAATACAGTTTTAGAGTCAGTGTGGAGTGAGCAGTAGTATTCAGTGGAAATGGAGATGTAGAACGTAAGGAATCTTGCCACCCTACACTCAAATACCATCAAATAAAACGTGGAGAGAGAGTCCGTGGAACAGAGTTGGAAATCCCCATCTTTCCTCTCCCACATCAACTTCCCACAACTAGACAGGTTTTCAATAATTCAGACAAATGTAACTGTTTTTGAAGGTTAGGCTAGATTACCACATAAGCTCATAAGCAGAAAGCGACAACAAATAAAAAACTAGGAAGTAAGTAGTATGACTAGTCAGATGCACCAGACTACATAGAAATGATTCTGTTCTGTAGATTTCCAGTGACTACAGGAAAAATAAAAAAAAAACCTCCTGTACAAGAAAAAAATATTCTAAGCACTCCACCTTTTCAGATAAAAACTTCCGTTTTCTCAATTATTTATTCACTGATTGAAATTAGAAGAGGGAGCCAGATGTGTAAAATAATACTTTGCTCTCCCCTACCCCGACCACTCATGACCCCAAACAGTTCAAAAAGAGAAGGGGAAAGCCTGTTTAAACACTACATTACAGCGCTCATTTTCAGAAGCCCACAGATACATATTGATGCTGTATTCACATTGGAATACAATCAAAAAGACAAAGTTGTTTTCCTGCAGCTCTAATGGATTCTACTTACCCCCTCATCTGCACCCTCAGTTAATTAATGCTGCACCAAAAGCCACACTGCTTTTCCCATTTCTCTGAAGAATGCATATACTGCTGCTGAGAGATGAAAAAAAAAAAGCAATTCCCGAACAGAGAAGAGTCTTAAAAAGCATGTCCCTGAGCCTTTAGGCTCTGTTCGGAATACTTTAACATAGACCACACTGAGTGGAGAGGAGACACAGGTTTTTGTTTGAATGCTGTTGCTCTTTTCTGTAAGAGCGATGGAGAACTTAGCACAAAGTTCCTGCTGTGTAGCTTTAATCTGCTTTTGGTTCTCACTTCCACCCAGTTAATTACTTTGGCAGCAACGTATCATCAGAGCATGGTTTTTGCTACCAGGTAATTATCACCTTATAATTAAATAACTCTTCAAAATGGTTTAGTCTCTTTAGCTTTGCATCTTTTGTAATTGAATCCACAGACTGAACTAAGTCATTTGCCATAGGCCTTAAAGTCAATAAGACAAAGAACAACGATCTTGACAGTCCACCAATGTCTTTGGTGGATAGCTTAATTCTCAGCAGGTTTAGCTGCTTGCAAGCGTTTTACTGATACAGTCGTTATCTGGCAAAACTAAGTTACCAGGCAAAGTTGTCAGTGGTCAGAAAGGCTGAAAGCAAAATCTGGCTTTGTCCAACAGTCAATAAGTCTCTGATGCCCAAGGCACAGTGCTGAGACTGGCCCCTGAGACTGACTCCCCTACTCTCTTCAGGAGTGGGGTAGGAGAGAATCGTAGAATGGTTTGGGTTGGAAGGACGTTAAAGATCACCTAGTTCCAACCCTCTTGCCATGGGAAGGGACACCTTCCACTAGATCAGGTTGCTCAAAGTGGAGAGAAAGAAGGGTAAGAAGGAGGCAGATTCACCTACAGATAGAGACTCAGAAATTTATGATGTCTGAAGGGTCTACAATAATTGTAGTTTTTATCTGAAAAAAAAAAATCTGTCAAAATAACATCCCTGAGAAGAGCAAAAAGATTAATCACTAGCCTTACCACATGAGAAGCATCTGGAGAATGAGATCTTCTTGCATGTCACTTGATTTTGTTTTATTTCTGCAAACAAGAGGCACAGGTCTAGGACTCTACTTCTCTTGAAACAAACTGTTCAAAGAAGTACCACTACCCATGTATGCTAGGGAGAACATTTTATGCTAGATGTCTAACTTACCAATTGACAAAACTGGGAAAAGAAAAATTTAGTATGAATATAATCTTCATCTACTCTCCATATATGAGGTCCAGGATATAAACATTTTAATTAATTACCTTTTTCTTTTAATCAGATTGCCCTACTTCATGTACCTTGGCAAGACTCATCATAGAGATGGACATCAAAAGACAGCGGCTTTTTTTATCTACCTGCTCTACTGTATTTCAGATAATGCAGGAAACACCTTTCACAATGCTTAAACACAGTCTAATACAGATCATATTTAGTAGTCATGATAAGCAAAAGAGTTCTTGATTCATAGAAGCTTCAATATTTTCTAGAGGCTGAAACAGGTTTTCAGGCAAAAGACTGTTTCTCATAGTTAGATGCTATGAAAATTTGTCTCTGAATAGTCCTTCCAGCTTCTAGTACCAAAGATTGAGTATCTCAGGTTATATAAGCAGACCTTCATGTGTATTATCCTTTGTTCAGTCCTTCTAAATGGAAAAGATTTTTTATCAGTGTGCATGAGTTTTCCTATGTAAAAAACCATCAGGCAATAGTCTCAGCAGTTATTAATCACTCGAACTCTGGTGTTTCACTGATGATTTACATTAGCTGGGGATACGCTTCATTCTGTTCCTTAATCTATTTATGCATAAATCCCAGTGCATGCTTGTTATCTATTCCACTGAGCTTATCAAAATGCCAGAGACACTTCCAATAATGCAGAAGAAAAAAAGTCTTCAAACAGGGAAGGTAACAGTCTGCTGAACTTCTGCAAAATTGTTTCAGACAGCAGAAGAGTGCATTCAGAGAGAGAAGAAAAAGCTGTATGCTAAGAATACCAAATTTAACTTTGATCTATTTCATATCAAAGAGCACACAGATTTTAATTATATCTCAGGCTCAAAAATACTATCGCACTGCCAGACAGAATTAGAAACATTTAGTGTTATCAGAGAGAAACCTGGGGATTTCCACACTGGCAGAAGAGCATTAATTACAGTAAGTAGTGCACCATGGCTAAATATACTTTTGAAAAACTTGTAACGTACTTAGTGTTCATGCCTTTCACCAGATTGAGAATGAATGATTGCAGAATGAATTCTTACATACTGACAAAACAAATCGTGGCATCAACATTAGCTATGTACATTTTGTTATACTGCAAAATACTCCCAACTGCAGAGTAAACATATATTTATAAAACTAGGTTTGCAATCCTGGGCAGGAGGGGTAACATTTGTGCAGAGATGTGATATCTTTTATCAGATTACCTGAGGTAACTGGGTAAAAAAAAAGACACATTCTGGGCCCGAGTCCCTTCACCAATCACTGTACTGAACCACCGAGTGCTACATGCTACTGTTAGTCATAAATTTCAATCTACAGGATAAGACTAGGCAAATTGAAGTGGTCTTAGAAAGGTAAACAAATTCATGCAGTCAGCATATTGGGCACAGGATAGTGAGAGGCCATCTGGGGAAGCATTTAACCACCCTTCATAGCATATTGTATCTCAAATAGTGCTCAAATTCTCTTCTTAAAGATGATCTTGATGTTTGTCAAGAATATCCTGTTGGAAAGCTGCTCCAGAACTTTGTGTATATAATTTTTCACTTGTTCTGTTAATCATGGCCAGCCCATACCAATTTTCTCCCATGCTGTCATAGATTGTTTTTTCAGATTAAATACTTCTCCCTTCTACCGTGTATGTACCCAATAAGTACTTAGAGAACCTTTTCCACCTTTATTCTGTTGAACTAAGGAAGCCAAACTCTTTTAGTTCCCATTTGTATGAAAAACTTTCTCTGTCATCCTGATCACCTTGAAAGGTCTTCAGATGAGGACCTGTTTTGAGCTTTTTTTTTTTTTTTAATTCAGTTGAGCAGTGTTATCCAGAGAATTTAATAATATTTTCATCATACAGCCTACACTAGCATTAATTTCTTGTTTCTGCAAGCATATCAGATCCCAGTTCCTGAAATTTGTTAGTAATTCTGTCCAGAACAATAACATTTCTTCATGATGCACTGTTGCTTCAACTTTGTCCATTTCCTTATCTTTCTTACTTTATTATTTCTTGAATGGACCTATGCCCTACTTATCAACAGTTTCCTCAGATAATGCATCAAAAATGCTTTTTTTCTTTGTTAGGAAAATCAATTATTTCTGTTTGGTACAAGTTACCCTCAATAATCCCTTTTTAAAAAAATTGAATTCCATTCTACTTTGTTAGTTTCTATGCAGCTCCAATTTTTCTTTTCATCAGACTATAGTTTAAACCATTACACAAGTCTGAAATCAAAGCAATGGAACTTTAGTTGGTTGTTTGATGTGGGGTTTTTTCTTAAATATAAGTTGCATGTTTCCTGTTCTGAGGGCTCCCATAACCCTAAGTTACCTCTCTCCTAACCTTCAGCTGCCTCTCTCTTTGGTTTTCTTGATCAATGCTACCAACACAAATGATGTTACATTTAGGTGCACCTAAAAATTCTTAGTGGCTAATAGAAGATTTATAACTGGTTTCAGCTACCAAACATCCCTTAAATTTATACAGCTGTCACTCCGATACACAGCTCTGTTTTAAAACTCTCTGTGGAAATTAAGAAGTTAGTCCCTATGAATAATATGTATTTTGTAGCACTCAGAGTGCCAAATGTGCGAAGGTACTCAGAACAACAAGAATTTATACAGCAACAGAGATACCTAAAGGTAGTTTGGAAGACCCACATGATTTCCTAAATGACCAGTGAATTCTGATCCATAACAGCCTTGAATTTTATATGAATTTCATGTTTATAAGTTATGGCTTTTTCAGATAATGTTTTTCTTATATGTTGTGGTTCAGCCCTAATCACCACATAGTTGCTCGCCCTCTCTCCCCCTCCCCAGTGGGATGGGGAAGAAAATGGGCCAGAAAGAAAAATCGTGGATTGAGATGAAGACAGTTTACTAGAATAGCAAAGTAAAATCACAATAGTAACAAAATATAGGAATACTAAAATAAACAAAATAAATGACTTAAAATTTCTCACCACCTGATGTCCCAATGACCAATATACCCCATCCCAAGAAGCAATCACGGAAAGAAAAATGAGCAGCAAGCAAAGGAGCAAGAAAGATAGAGAGAGAGATGCCCCCTCAGCCAACCCCCACATATATACTGAGCATGACATTAGTATATGAAATACTCTCTTTGGCTGGTTTGGGTCAACTCTTCTGGTTATATCCCTCTCAACTTCCTGTACCTGCACATTAGCAAAACACGGAAAGCCGAACAGTGTCCTTAGTCTCTTTAGCAACATCTAATAACATCAGTGTGTTTATCAACGTTCTTCACATACCAAATCCCACACTAAATCCAAAACACAGCAACTACTGAGAGGAAAATCAGCTTCACCTCAGTTAAAACCAAGACATTATGTCAGATGGGCTAAGTAAGCATGATAATACCATCTTTTTGCAATTTATTCAGATAGAAAGAAAAAAAATCCAAAAGCTGTTCATGAGACTGCATGTGGATGGAATACTTCTCAAGCCACTCATAATAAGCTAAAAATTTTCATACAGTGGAGCAAATACCATGAAGCAATTCCTAAATTAATTGCTTCAAAGCAGACATTTGTTTCCTTCATTTATCCATCAACTTTTGCACACAGTGAAATGGTATCTGAATATTGAAAGTGGCAGCTGGACTACAACAGCCGTTTTATGAAGCAGACATTTAAAATACCAAGTCTGATTAGATAAATTATTGCCGTTATCTACAGTTCAGACATCTATCAGCCTGTCAGTGCTTGCATTCAGTCATAGATAGTTCATGCATAAAATTTACAGCAGGATATGACTGCTGACTGACAGCTAAAAATATTAACATCTATACATTACACTGTGAATGAATACATAGTATTTTAGGTGATTCATTATTTTCTACATGCTTTCATTTTCATCTTGGATCTGTATTGTGCATACTTACTTTGAAATAAATAATATATTTCCTCATTAAGGGAATAATTAATGACCACAAATAGGTTTCTGTTATGGCAGAGATGATGTTTTGATTATGTATCCCAAAACAGAGTGAAAGCATCTGGCTGAAAGTAAAGAAAACAAAATGTTTTAAACAGACATTTAAGTAGAAGTTACTTAAACTGAAAAGCTGAATTACTTTATAATATGTAGGAGTAGTATAATATTGCGTGATTACTTGTTTCCCATATCAAATACTCCTTAGAAGGCATGCTGAGTCAGAAGACGACAAAGGTTCCCTCTTTTAAAGTATACTCAGTAAAGGAGGAGCTTAAAATAAGAGAGACACTTTGGAATTAATTTTTTAAAAATAGAACAAAAATTACAGAGGCATTCCACTCTATTCTTCCCCTGTCTTATTTCTCCTGGCCATGAGGAGAACATAGTCATTTCTCCTGTCCATTCTAGTATCCTGAAGAGTTAGAAGAATAAACAAGCTTACATCATTCCCCAGTCAAGTGGTCACATTTGATGTGATTCTGACCATCAAATAAGAATTTTTATTAGCAACTGTCCATCTCTATCAGGCCATTTCTGTAGGCCTCTGGTGTGGTGAAGTACAAGCGTGTTCAAACCAGCTTCCCGGAGTTCAAGCGATAAATTCCTTTAGTACTTGAAAGTCTGAAGAGTTAAGCAAGCTGCTAGTTCATATGGAGGATGATGATAATTTTGATAAAAAGATCACTTTTTTTGATTCTTTTTCTTAATGATTAATAGATGGTTATATGAGCTAAAGACAATATAGTATTATTCAAAGTTAATTTAACAAACAAAGGGACTGCAAAGAGAGCTTGGAAGAAAGACTTAACACTCCTAATATGTCTTGGAAATTTTAATTTCTTGGACATATCTAAAGTGAAATTTAATATATGAATATATATTCTCTTTTACTAGTTAAATACTTGCACACACACATGCACATTAGGTATAATGTAAAACTGCTTTTAAAAAGATTACTGCTAGTGCTTTTTATTTTAAAGTGCTATTTTCAAACTGGGAGAGAAGAAGAGAGAGCAGAAAATATGCCTCGTGTCTCAGCTTTATAAACCAGACATTATATACAATTTCTTTATGTGTAGTCCTGTTTTGTTAGGAAGCCAATTACAGTACAGCTTTACCCATTCACAACAACAGTGTCTTCTGAACAGTTCATATCATTGAAGCTCAGTCTTTGTTGACTCACAGAAAATAACAAGCAAATAAATAGTATATTCTGTTCTACCCAGTGACCTGGAGTATGAATGCAAAAGATTGTATCCAGAAGCAATGGTTTTAGAGGAGCTCAGTCGACATCTCTTGAGTTTCCCTGTTACATGCATGCAATCTGTCAATCATGAGTCCTGTGCTGAAAGGCAAGAGATGATTCCCCAGCTGTGACTCAATATAGCCTCTCTGTCTCAGTTTATGTTCCACTGCTGCTTGAGGGTAGAGCACAAAGAACCTTATAGGCAAAGGACCATTTCTACCTAATACTCTTTCCAGTAGCAGCACAACATCAGCACTGAGTACCTTATTCCATCTTGACTGCTCAATATGCACAAGTATAACCTAAGTGCCAGTCGCATGAGCCTCAGATCAGCATATGAAGACTTAAAGTGATTCTATTTTGAAAGATTATACTTCCTTGATGAGATTTTTGTGGTAGCATGCTCTTGAAAACAGGCAGTATTAGCCATAACTGAGTCAATCTGCCAGCAAACTGGACTACTGTAGCATTTAAAGTTTGGTGAACCGTATCTCACAGTCAACATCTCAAGGCCCCATTCATTCTGCAGTGCAGTTTCTCACAATTCATGATACATGCACTAAATTCAACTATTTATATCCTTAAGGGATATACACTTTTCTGCAAGCCCTTAGATACTATATAACAAATTAACTAACCTAGATAATCATGATCAATACAACTAGTCACTATGTAGTACAGCAAGATACAGTTTTCTGAAGATTTACTTCAGTCTTTTTTTACTAAGTCAGTGCTCAGAAGTGTTCTAAATATTCTAAAACTACAGGAGTGATTTTATTCTTCTTTTTCTTTGAACAGTTGGTCCTCAAAAATAAATTAAAATGGTAGCTTTTTGTTTCGGCCTGTTAAAATTTATTCTATAATTAGAACATATTGTGAACACCTCTGTCTGTCAGAAGAATGTATATTTATTTAAAATAAAAACCAAACAAACAAACAACAAAACAGGATAAGACATTTACCCATCAAGGATCAACGTAAGTGTTAGACAGTGCTACTCTGAAAGAGAGCTATGAGCAATCAAAAAAAGATACAAAGATTACAAGAATATATTACTTAGAATTTAATCTCTACCTCTTTTTATTTCTGAAAAGTCACGAGAAATAATATTAGGTCTTATCACTTCACTAAATAATCACTAAACACAAACACAACAGTTTAGCTTCAGAAATCAGTTTCCTCTTTCACCATTTCCTCCTTCCCTGTAGCTTCTTTACCGATTCAACTGTGAAATAATGATTGGTCTCCTTTTACCAAAAAACTCTGAAAGAGCTTGAGAAATATAGAATTCATCAGGAATAGAAGGCTATAGTTAGCTTGACTATGACGACTCAGGTATTTTAAGCACAAAATTACTTAGTAATTGCCAGTTATGTTGTTTTCCATCCTTTAAAAAGTTACACGTTATATTGAATTTTTATAAATGCCACAAGAGTTGCATAATGATAGTAGAAAGAATTCTTTCACTATCTTAATATTTAAATGAGACTGCTATGAAGTTTTATGCTGCCAGCTTGAAAGATAGCTCTATCTTGAGCGAAGAAATGTTGGTCTTATCCTCACCAGGAGGGAAATAAACCACTGCAAAGCTCAGGGATTTTTGTTGGGTGAAAGAATATTTATTCAGCAAAAGGCTGAAAACTGTCAGACTGCAGGAGTAATACCTACTTTAAGTATCTCCTAATTTATATAGTGAAATCTCCTTTTCTTATCAGAAAAAAAGAACAACTATAAGCAATTAATATAACATTCCAGTGATTTTTAATGACCTGAATACTGGAGACTAACACAGTACTCCACCCACTGGGATTCAAGTAAAGAAAGCTGTAAACAATAAATAATGTTCTCTTCCCTTCAAAGTAGAAGTTGATAAAATGCACCAAAAGTTTAGGATTTTCAAAAGTTGTAATGATTAATAACTTAAGAAGATAAAATTTTTAAAGCATTTCTTTCAGTTGCATTATGTATTTTGTATCTTTGCCATGTACCTCAGTAATATTTCTCAAGTTGGGGGTCTTTGTTCTTGTTTTCTCCCCATAAACACAGAGGAAGGTCCATGCCGTTCACTTGCCTCACAGAACTCAGAAGGTAAGGACAAAGCAGCACCCGGTATTAGGGTCCTGACAAAGCCTGGGAGATGCGACATGGAAGCCTGAGACTAGTTTCCAAACAATCCTTTGGTTTGGATCTGAGCACAGAACAGGCCCTCCAGCTGCCTGAAATCTGGATTTACAGTTTCTGCTCTGAATGATGCGCCAACATACTTTCCCTGCTGCCAGGCAGCAAGAGTGAGGGCAGACTGAATTAACTGGTAAATGGTAAGACAGAAGCTGTGTTTTGAAACACTCCTCCGCTTTAATTCAGCATAGGATATTAGAGTGGAAACAATGTTGGTGTACTGAAAACTCAAAGACAGAAAACTACAGTCCTTAAAGTACTGCAAACCTTCAAGATTTTATCAAGTCTCGCATTATTTGGTGGTTTTGTTTTTTTTTAAAAGTAAATTCATTTAAAAGCCAAAGCAAGAAATAAATCATTATCCTTTTGGAGAAAAGCTTAAAAATGCGATCTCTGATGGCTCAAAACCAGAAGGCAAAGAAAATATATCCTTTGAAGTTCATGGCATTTTTAAAGACCTGAGTCATTATTTTTGAATGCTTGAAGTTGACAGTAATTTATTTAGTTCAGTATAAGTGTAAGAAATGGTAGAATAAATAGAAAACAATAGTTTCACTGTTATCACATATACTTTTAAAGTTACAATATGTGACAGACAGTCTTGCATTCTCTGTCTTTTCACATCAAGGAGTTTTTTCTCCCAGAAACAAATCAAAACTTTTAATCAAATTCCTGTCTGGAGAAGTAAGGGTGCAAAGATGTTCGTGTTTCACAATCTATATACCAAATAAAAGTACTGTGATCTCACCTGCTGCTGCAATACCACCATGGCTTTGGAAAAGACCGAGTAAAGTCTCTGCCTCTTTTCAAATTGAGCTCTTTTCCCCAAGCTGTCCCTGTCTCACAGAGGAAGAAGGAACCTCCTTGTCCTCAGTGGATGCTACCCCAAGGCACAGAATGAAAATGTAAGGTATCTTCAGGACTTGTCCTTTTTCTCTAGCTCCTCTCGGAACAGGTTGCCCTGCCCAGTACATTGCCAGACCACCAGTGATCCCACAACATTTTGCTGGAGAGAGATAAGATCACCACAAGTGGTGGGTGAAAGGGAGAGGGGGAAGTGAGGGAGGGCTTGCTTTGAACTTCTCTCCATCCACATTTTTGTAGCAAAACACAGAAATAATATACTCATTCTAACTCGATGGAGAAGACGTAGGGACAGTGTGTTGCAGGTTATCCAGAGTAAGGGGAGAGCAGACAACACAGAATAAAGACTGAGAAGAGAGCAGACAGAACAAGTGCCATATCACCAAACCAACACATGCATTTGGGATTGCTTTACTGTCCATCTATAAATAGTCTGTTTACTTGCATTGTCTCCAGTCTTAGTCAAACTTCTGCAGCACTGGTGAGCCGTTAAATGGATTTCCCTGAAGAAACTAGAAGTATTGCCTCCTCTCCAAAAACTACCCACTTGCTGATTACTTCAGTTCTTTTATATAGAGTCATTGCCAAGCTAGTGAGTGTAATTTATGATACTAAAACATGGTTGCAAAACACCTGAAAGCTGCAGCAAGTAGAGATAAAAGCATATGGTTTAAAAATAGTTCAAAGTCTATGTAGGTAACCTGACAAACATTTTTAACCAGGATGGGATTATGCTCAAAAATGAGCCCGAAAAAGGCCATGCCCATTCATTCAAGTGGGAGTAACAAGTGCAACTTCCTCAACTATATCCACATCCATACAAAAGTTAAAAATGGTGGCAATTGTTTCTTATTGAGCTAGGGACTTTTGTGCAAACAACTGTGTTTTAACAACATATAAATGACTGGCAAAAAAATACTTCTAATTCATTCTTCTAAATACTAGAATGCTTCTGTGATCCTGAAGAAAAGCCATTATGTTTTTGGAAAAACATATCCCCTTTTTCACGTACACAGAAACACATGATTTGGAAGTTGGGAGAATTCAGGGTTTGAGGTTTTTTTTTAATGCAGAAAGTCAAAATATACAGGAACTGCAATGTTGAGCTCCCCCTCCAACCCTGCTGCCACCATAAAATGCAACTTCACCAGTAGCTTCCAATATCAGGTCATGAAGAAGATACTCTTGAGCCATACCTATAACCTGCCACGAGTGCATCTCCATTAGCATTTCAGCTCATGTCAGCCATGCCTCCTCCAATGTGAATCAACCAGTTGTGGCTGCTTACCGTATTTTGGTTCACATTGCAGAGCAAACAAATTACAAAGGCTTGATTATTTTCAAATGAAATGAAACTGGAGGGTGCATTGCAGCAGCGGTACTCCAGCCGCTAAGGGGCATTCAGATCACAGGAAAAGAGCTAGTCTGAAGTAAGTTCATCTGTAAAACTTTATCTTTATGTAATTGGGTTATCAGGACAGTGTGTCTCTGCAAATTTACACTTATTGAGTTGTACCACCTATTAATGTGAAAATAAGCCTATGAACTACACAGTCACTATTTAACTTGAGGAATGTCCTCTAGGCTGATTCCCAGCTGGAAAGCTGCTCTAGTACTAAAATCAAACATTACTGTCATGAGACAGAACAAGTACATTCTGTGTTTAAAGAGCTGGGAAGAGAAGTTATGTTTGTACTTAACTTTATTCTAGATAATAAATGGTTTTTATGGGAAAAAATCCATTCAAATCCTAACAAAAAGAAGCCATCTGAAATATCACTTTCTGAGTATAAAAGTAGGATTCCCATGAGTATACCTCATTGCAAATCAATCAGAGGCTAACTGGAAGGAGATGTAATGGGCATATGTTTTCTTTTGTAGCAGACATGGAGGTGAAAATAGAAATGTTTAAAGGGCAGCTATTCTGAGCAGTCAACTGTCTTGCCAACTTCACGAACTCACAAAGTATGAATTAGGGTGCTAAGAAAATCACAGTCTGCTTTTTCTTTATAATATCTGTAAATATTTTTTGCTTTTCAAGCTTTTGAGTCTTTAGATACCATGTGTATAGCATTATAAGCTTTTATCTGTTTGCATGAGGCAAGACCCTTTATTCAGTCATTTATTTATTTATTAAATTACAGTGAGTATAACATCATTAACCAATTCTAGAAGATGGAATTTTACAAAAGAGAAGTAAATAAAAAAATTCAAGTACTGTCTGTGAGCCTTATTATACAGTCACAAAGAGCAGTTGCATGCTGCAGCAGCCCAAAGCAGCCCAGGTGGAAATTTCTAAAATATTAGTTGGATGCCTTGGCTCTTACAAAATCTTTCAACACCTACTCATTTAAATCTAAAATGAAATTATATTAGAACCTTATATGAAGTGTTCATTATCAGGACATATTCTAAAAAAGGAACTGCCTCATGGGTATAAAAACCCAGAATACTGTCAACTGAACAAAATTTCACAACTTTTGTATATCCATAAAATAAAAGTATATAATTGTTCTAACAATTATGTGTGTAATTCTAGTAAAAGTACGCAAAAGTAAATATTCAGCAAATTATTACTTTGGTGGCTCACTCATAATTTGTAAATATCCAGCCTAGATCTGCATTTGACATCTTTATGCATAGTAGTAGGAACTCTAAAGGTTGAGTGCACAGCCATATCGTTTTCATCTTTTTGCAAAGAGCAGGCACCAGTGTTAAAAGCTACAGCCAGCCAGAATTAAGTGTAATAACCCATCAGTGTTTTGTGTGAAATGACTTGATTCCAGAAATTGGCACTTCATCTAACATATATTGCAAGATTGCAATATTCCCATGAATTAGGAAATCTCATCCTTCTTACACTCTGTTCAACAAACTTCAGGAAATCCTGGAAATCAAACATTTCCTCATTAATACAAAGAAACATTTTATTCAGTAAGAAGGCAATGTGAGTTGAGTAAAGGGGAGATGTCTGCAGGATATTCCAGCCGTAATTTTCACATCTAGCCAGTAGTACCCCAGGATTGTAACTATAGCCTGAGTTGAAAGGGATTGGCCTTATAACAGAGAAAGAATCAAGAGATGAACAAAAGCCTGAAAGGGAAAAAAAAAAAAAACCTGAAACCTTTGAAAAGAGGACTGTATGAATGAGCTTGTAAGAGATCGATCATGAGGACAGTGCAAAGAGTGACTCTGCTGAGGAAAAAGTATGGTCTAGAGACAATGACTTAGTCCCAAACCCTTTTTCATCCCTTTCTTCACCCTTTTAGATTGCCCTTAGGAAGTAAATTTGGTTTGTTTTGTTCAGTAGTCACTATATTTTTATGCCCAAAAAATTTGTATCCTTCAAGTTTTTCACAATTCCAGTGAGCAATCTGCATGAATGCATATATATTTAAAGTGACAAGTGCCTATAGAATTAGAAGAGTGTAAGTAGTAATATATTGTTCCTCTTTTAATAAGAGGTAGAGTTTTGTCTAAGAGAATTCTGCTTTTTACCAAGTTCATAACAAGGAGTTACTACTACTACAGCACTACTGACATGACTGAAAGAAATATCAATATCTTCATTATCAGAGCATCAAGCTGATATTTAAAAACCTTTAATCCTTGCATTCAAGGTCTCCATTCTCGGAACATGATACTAAACATTACGTATGTGGGAGTACATATCCCTTAACTGGGCTCCATGAGAAGAGGCTAAGGAGTTGAGTGATCAGCATTCAGCATGCGGCTGCTTCACAGTCTACCAGTGACCACATAACACCCTGAGCAACACCCCCTGTCATCAGTGGGAAGCAGAGATTGCTCTTCCCCAAAGACAAAATGCTAGAGGATTACATGCCTGGGGTGGGGCAGCAGCTGTTAGAGGGTATAACATGCCTGGGTCCCAAGTCTGTCTTCAAAACAGTATATAAAGTAAGGTGCTTCAATGGAGATCTGATACGAAGTCAAAATTGTGCCTAATTAAATTCTAACACAAGTAATATCTATGGTGTTCAAAACAATAAAGCTAGTATAGCTAAATCTGAAATCCCCATTTCTGGCCCCACTTTTCACTTCTGAAGAGGTGACCTAAATTTAACTCTGGAGTAAGAATTTCTTTAAAGTATGGATAGCTCCCAAAAGGAAAAAAGGCTCCCTGAAAATTGGGTGTCTGTGGAAATTCTGCATGCCCATCCTAAGTATTAACACACTATCTTTTTAACTTATAATATTAGACTCACAAATACGAGACATTACTGCTTCCTACTGTCTCATCAAGCCATCAAAATCATATTTTTATGATGCTTCAAATGTAGTTTGGAAAACAGAATTTGAAAAACAACAGTTTGGAAGATATATTAAAAGTTATGAGATCTTGTCACCATTCTAAAGCTAAAGCAGCACTGTGACACATCAGTACTAACAGAAAAACATTTTTAGGACGATACTAAGACATTACTTTAGTTCTGCTACTTTAGAACTACCAAAGTGTCAAAACTCACGGAATTTCAGAAGTGTTTCTTAAATTCTTCAGAATACATCATGTACACCTAAAAGGGAGAGGATTTATTTGAGAAAATATGAAAAAGAAAATCTTTTGTGGCCTTGGATATCAACCTATGCTCAGTATAACAGAAGTTTGCATTCTTAAAAAGGCCATACAGGATATTTTTGGCAACATCTTAAAGGGAAAATAAGTTCTGGAAAACATATTGAGTTACTGTTCAATGGTGAGGCAGTTATTGAAAGAGGTGGACCAGAGTTAAAAGATTCTAAAACTTTTCTGATAAGTGTATTTCCTGTAAAAATTGAACTCAATTTAAAGTCACTTAAAATTACTGGTTAAGAGCCCCAGGATATTCCAAGTACTTTCTTTTACGAAGTCTGATGAAGCAGCTTCTATTGTTCTACAGTTTGAATTAGCAAGAAAATAAACTGCCCAACCCAGAGACAATTTATGTAAATACTCTGCATGTCTGTTTGAGCTAAATTATTTTCTTACACTTTTCACTATATATAGCTTTTGTATTAGATTTCTAACTCCTACTCAAGCATTTTACACGTGCTTTCAATATGACCTTTCATTTTTCTAACTTCAGCTTCTTATAAAACTTCAGGTGTCTGTATGGAATGTATGGAATTTGCTGTCAGTATAAGCTGCAAGTAATTTCTTAGTGTTTTTTAAAAACTAATTTTGAAAATAATAATTGAATTGAATTGCTGAGTTCAGCATGTTTGATACCCTAGCAATAGAGTTAATGAACTTCAGAGAGCTGTGTCAGTTAGCTTGAGACAGGTTTTGTGTACATTTAAAAATGCTGTTTGTTGACAAATACAAAAATGAAACTATATTTGTTGTCATGTGTCTTGGGCAAGTGTTGTTAAGTCGCGCATAAACCAGAGAGTTTGGTAAATCGTGTTCAGCTTAAGAGAAAAGTTACTGTGTGTGAATGATGAAGTGGTACTACCACAGAAATATTAACATTACCTTTGAGCAGAGTAAAGAAGTAATTACTGACTTTGAAAATGGCAAGGCAGACTGGTCCATCAGAAGATACGTTCTGCCTGCTCTTTTAGCATTTTATAAAGTAGTGATGGGTGATGCAGAATTACAGCTGACCCAATAGCAAATACTAAAATTACTAGAAAAATCAGTTTAAACTATCAATTAAAGTAGTGACTTAAAATATACATCTTCCAAGTTACTAAATAATATTAAAACCCAGGACAAAAGTATTCATATACAACTCATCCATTACAAAGATTACAGCTTATTAGAAGTTTTGCTATGAACCATTTTTACTCCACGTTGTGATCTTATTTAGTGAGGAGGGGCCTAAGGTGGTAGCTTCTGTAGGAAACTGCTAGAAGTTGCTCCCCTTTGTTCAGTGGACTCGGCCGGGCCTAGGGCGGACCCACTGCTGGACAAGGCCGAACCAATTGGTAGCAGAATGTTCCGTGATAACACCTCTGTGATAATGTATTTAAGAAGGGGAAAACAGAAAAAAAAAAAAAAAAAAA
>JAAGAY010138091.1:0-18308 GCA_011801015.1 Ardeotis arabs | reverse complement strand
GGCCTACAAGAAAGATGGGGAGAGACTGTTCAGTAGGGCCTGTTGTGATAGGACAAGGGGTAATGGTTTTAAAATAGAGGGGGGTAGATTTAGACTGGATATTAGGAAAAAAAATTTCACAATGAGAGTTGTAGAACACTGGAACAGGTTGCCCAGAGAGGTGCTGGATGTCCCATCCCTGGAAACATTCAAGGCCAGGTTGGATGGGGCTCTGAGCAACCTGATCTGGCTGGAGATGCCTCTGCTCCTTGCAGGGGGGTTGGACTAGACGACCTTTGAAGGTCCCTTCCAACTCTAACCATTCTATGATTCTATGATTCTATAAACACAGGAACACATGTGGTGTCATTTAATGGGCCTGGCTACCATTTCTGAAGCACACAGGTTCCTATAACTCTCATTCAGATGAAGCTAACATCCATGAGAAAGATGCAGCTGGTTCTCCCGTTGGTTTGCCACAGACCCTGAATGGTGGCCGGCAGGCCTCGAGGTGGCTCTGACGCCCGGTACTCATGAGGAGACCAGACCGTAGTGTGGCTACGGCGCTGTAGCAGCAGTACTAAACTGCTCCTCTTGGTTTTGTCTCTTCTGTTCAGTGATTGCAGAGAAATGGAATTTCACTGACTTTTCTCCCCTTGTTTTCCTGAGTATTTTTCTGCAGAAAATTACCCCTATGTCTAACTTCAGGGAAAAAACAAGCAGTTTGCAGTCAGTTTTATATGACAGCAGCAACCCTCTTCATCTTTTCTAAGCATTGACTAACTTCTGGTCAGCAGCCAGTATTTACATTTTGCATTGCAGAGTCTGAAGGAACATCTAAAGCTAATGAGGTCAGAAGAGGCTGTAGTTTGCTTTGGCACAGCTATATCACAGGTTTTCTGATATTTCATATCAGAAACAGTCTTAAAGTCTGCCTCGCATCTAGCACCTGTTCAAACTCTGATAGCAAGTGGCTATTTATGTTCAATATTTACTTTATACTCTTCAACAAAATACTATGAAAAACCAAAAATTAATAGGTGTCTTCAAGGTTATTCACATGTTGTGATCACTTTTGGTAAAGTCTCTGGATTTCTTGCGTGAGTAATGCAGTTACAGTTAGAACTCACTTGTTAAAATTGCGTAGCTGGAAATTTTGAAGTTTATTCTGTTTTTCACCCAGCAAAATTGTTGTTGCAACGTAAGTCTCTCTGTCACAGGCTGACAGACACCAAGCATGCAGAAGATGGTTACACTGTGTGCTTCGATCTCTCCTGTGGCACAGGTCTTAGGATTTCAGGCAGTGACTCCTGTATTGAATCTCATAGTGCTATATCCATAAAGCTCACCTCAGCTGATGCTTTACAGTTTCAAACAGCTTTGGGCTATGTACCAGGGATCTCCCTGAATCCCTCTGGGTGGGCTGCTCTGCCTTTCAGAGGGGGAAAAACCAGTGGCACATGGACTCAGCAGAGAACCTCCCCACCCTGGAGGAATTGCTGGGAAATGTCAGCCCACATTTGGGTTCACTCAGATGGCTGACCACATTTGCAGACATTTAATGTAAATAAATATTAACAATTCCAACCTTCTCTTCTATATCCTTGAACAGTAGAAATGTCCTCTCCTTTAAGCCTTTCTGTAGTAATATGTACAGCTGGTTTGGTACCTTAAAACACAGCCCTTTTTTTTTTTATCACTTTGCAATGTGAATGATTACTAGTTACAGCTTGGGGATTTGTGGTGACAGCTGAATTGTCCCAGATGTCAGGTGAGCTCCCATTTATGACAGTGCTGAGGGAGCAGAGATGGAGACCTGCTAGAGACACTTATCTCCTCTAACCTAAGGGATTGCCATTCTTTTAATTTGGGCTGCAATAGCGGACAGAGGCCACGGTGCCCTGCATGTGCACATAGTAAAAGATAGGCTGGAGACTCCCTGGTTCCAAAAAGATACGTGTAATACAAAAGGGAGCGTCTTATAACCTGGTTACAGTTGGGAAGCTGAGGCACAGAGGTGTAACATTATTTGGCACAGGCCACTGCGAGTGTCTGTGACAAAATAAGAGATGGGATCCTGATCTCCTGCAACCTGCTGAGGTTGTTCTTCATAACCACGTATTGTCTCTTCCGTGTGTCCTGAAACCATCCTGCCTCTTGGAGGACTCTAGCTAGCTGATATTGGAGCTAGGGGTAGGGACAGGCGTGTGTGGAAGAGAAGTAGGAAAGCAAGCATGTTGCAAGCCAAAGTGTACATTTTGTGGCATATTTTTGTTGTTATTGAAAAGGCTTAAAAAGTTTGTCACGATCTGCCCATTAAAAACATAATTCAAATCACTGAACTCTTCCAGAAAAATGCATTTTTGTTGATGATTATGTCCAGTTCTCTAGTCAAAAATAAGGAATCTCTTGCATTTTTTTTTGTTTTTTTAAGTTTTTGTTGTGTTGTACTCCAAACTGGTTAGCACTCTGAATAATAAATTTTTAACAGAGTAATTTTCTGAATGAAAGATACCAGACAGCTGATTTTACACTGTCACTAAAAGAATTCACAATGTACTTTGTTTGCCAAGCATCATAGAAATTTGTAAGAAAGCTTTTCCCTTTATTTCTAGGCTTTCAGTTCCTTTGTGCTAGCAGTTAATCTCAGGCAGCCTACTCTGCCCATTCCTTGGTCCTCCCATCGTGTTGTGTCCTTACACTACGGCACAGAACAGACCCAGAACTGACAGGTCAGACACTGCAGCCCCATGTTCAGCTCCTGCACTCTCCCTCCAAATCTTACAACTCCTGCATGATGGTAGAGCCAACTGTTGTAAAAAAGAAAAAAACAAAAAACAAATAACCAAAAACTCAACAAAGGAGGGAAATTAAAATATTGCTGAAATATCTGTGAACTGTAAAGCTTTCTAGTGTTTTCAGTACGGGTTGTATGGTGTTAAAACTGAGGCACTGTACCATTCAATGTTAGTTGTAGCCCCTGAAGTTCAATGCTGTCTTTTGAAATTAATAAATAGAATGATATGTCCAATTCTTCACATAACACGAAAAATCCCTTTTTAATTTGAACAAAACTCAGAGCAGGTGGAATCAAGATCTGTAGCTAAGTATTTGTTTTACAGTAAATACTTGCCCTGAGTAGAATTCCCTGTCAGCAATGGATTAAACATCCTCAAAATTAAGTCTTTTTACTTCTCATTTTGGGGTATTGGGTTAAGGCCAAAATCAACACGTACAAGAAGAACTACAAACTTGCAGAAAGTATTTATAAATACTATGCTGTTACTTTTGTATAAACTCTTACACAACCTTGATTTAGGAATAAAAAGGCTGAACATATGAACAAGTAATGAGAAAAAAAGTTGTCTGAAATAATATGTTAATTTTTGTAAATGCCCAAAATGGAAAGGTTTATCATCATTTATATTTACTTGTTTAGCAGGTGCTCTGACATATCCTAGCCTCTGTATGTCTGATTACTTTCCACTGGAGGTTATCCAAGCAATTCTACCTTGAATCTTTTCAAGGCTCCTTTCAAATTTTTTTTTACCTTTGCAGATGCTCAGTTGTCTACTATTCTGGCAATAAATGCAACACGAATTAGCAAATTTGCTCCCTGTGATTTACTTTCTTTTAGCTCAGGTAGGGCAGACACGGGAAACTGAAGTAAATTTCAACTACTGTCATAATACTTTGAGTGGTTGCAATAGATGACTGAGGTGTAGTTTCATGTCATCAAAGATCTGCTACGGGATATTAATAATCATTAAGGTTATGTAAGGTGATTTTTTTACTGTAAGAAAATATATTTGACATGTTAAAACTAAACCTCAGTACAAACACGTTCTTTACAATTTATTGAACAGTACACAGCTGTTTAAATAAAGTGATAAAAAATCATGTTACGGCCCTAAACTCTTTCCATGTTAACGAAAGATTTAGCCAGATTAACTTGTTTAATGTACAAAAGACACACCTCAGTATATTGTTACTCTATTTTCAGACGACAGTTACAACACAGACCCTGAGAGCTTATGAACCCATTTGAACAAGTGTCCAACAAAAGACGGACACTAAAAGTTATGAAGTTTAAACTGCAGCTTCTAGCATGTGTGGAGGTACCAAATAGGTAAAGTTAATCTCACTTGTGTATGGTTTTCTTCCTGGATGAAATATAAGCACTTAAAAAATGCAAAGGATGGACTCAAATTAGAATTGCTCTGTTTTATTTTGATTTGTACCACCAAAATTTTGCAAAATTAAAACCATGAAAACGTCAAAAGCATGGACTTAGTCTCTGATAGGGGACAAAAATGTTAGAAAAATGGATCAACCACAGCCTCATCTATGTACAGTTTCTCCCTTCTGTACCTTAGGCTGGTCTGCAGTCCTGGGATCAGACAGATTACAAACTGCCCTTGAACGTCCGATGGGCCTCTCGGCAAAGCTCCAGAACAACTGCCCCTCACTGCACATCGGGTATCTGGCCCTGTATTTGTAACTTCAGTCTCATTTACTGCAATTTTGAAAATTATTCAACTTGACCAGAAAACAACCACCAAATCTCCCACAACAGTATCTCTCTGCACAGGATTTCCATTCAACATCACTCATTTTCTTGTTCCTCATTTAGAAAGCCTGATTAGAAACCATCTTCAGTACCCAAGATACTATTTCTCTGTCTGCAACTCTAGTTTCCCAGGAAAGCAGCTTTCCAGAGGAAGAAGGAAACTGTCAGCTCACCGATGGAGGATCCATGAGAACAAAACCATTAATGGAGGCAAATTGGGACACAGATTTATGTACTAAAAGAAAAAAAAAAGTAGTAAAAGAATGTAGTAAAATAAAGTTTGTAGTAAAAGAAAGAAAAAAGCACAAGCTTTGCCCATGTGACTTTCAGAACTAAGTGTGGAACCCATCTTTTTACTCAGGCTTGCTCCCAGCTGTGTTCTAACAGGGATAATGGCCATAAACCTGTTTCTTTTCAACAAGAAGGGAGGAGTTAGGAAGGTAAATATCATTTTTTGAGAGTTCTTAGATTATGATGGTGATGGGTGCCTACATGGTAGTTCAGATAGAGAGATGCAGCTTTACATACTCACATTGAATTAGAGGTGACCACAGTCCTACCAGCTAAGCTTTAATTTGGTTTATTAAATCCCCAGTAGCAAAATACATGAAACAGTGTTACTGTCAGTCAGTGCATACATGAAGTGTAAATTAAACTACACAAAAATATGTTTGGTAATGTATTTATCCTTCCCTTCTTCCTCCCTTCTTAAAGCCTGCCTGTTTAGCTGCCTTGTACTATGTTGGTAATTCAAAATTGCCCAGAGACACGAAAGCAGAGTCCTGTTGTGTTGCATGCTCTGTAAACTCAGAGTCTCTGTCCAAAGACACTTTTTGAAAATGTGCATCCTTTTGATTAATCTTGCGTGGCTCTTTCAGTAGTAGAAAACTCACAAAATTTCATGCTCAAATATTTAAAGGAGGAAAAGAAGATATTTTAATGCAGCTAACTGTATTAAACATTTTCTTCTTAGCACATTCTTTCTCTTTTTAACAGTTTTAAAGCATTTTCTCAATTTTTTTCCTAGTATTTGATGAACATCTCTGAACATGTTTAGAACCTCTGACACGGCTAAGAAGTCAGTGCCAGGAGCACTGATCCCAACCAAACTTTCACAGAAGAGTTTAACAAAAAACTGGGCCAGAAGAATTAGAGATGTGGATATTTGGAAAGGTTTTCACAATTACATTACTGTGCAAACAAGCAAGTTCTGATCTACTGCACAAATTCTTTAACACACTTTAGTACACATTGAGCATCTGAGGTTAAGCCTGAAGATTATGAAATAATTAATGTCTCGATTGTTTATTTCCTCATTAGTTACTAAGATATTATCTTGGAAATCTCCATGGTCCAGTTGAATTTCTTTGGAAGTTCTCTAGTATTCTTTCTGGATTGTTCATATTTGCCACAGCCCCTTCAAAACAATAAAAGGGACTGTCACTCCCTTCTGTGGGCTTTGAATCAGGCTATGCAGGATAGGAAAGCTGTTTTCTCAAGTACACCAGGCTGTTTTCCTTGGTTATACTCATTTGACAACTTTCTATGAGTTCTTGGAGACAACTACAGTGGACATTTATTTCTTGCCATTTTGATCTTATTTTTTTCCGATTTTTTTTCTGGGAGTGACTGTATCAAAATCACTTAGGGCAATAAAATAAAACTTATGGGAGAGGTTCTCTGTTGACTTTGGCTCCAGTTTATTGAAGTGTATGGAGGAAATGGTGGGTCCTTATTCATTGACACTCAGTAGTTTTTCTGCATGAAGGCCTAATTTGCCGAAGTAGAAAATCAGGAATAAAGCTGGACTTTGTTTTGCCTCCTCTGCTGTCTCCTCTGTTTCACTGTGCAGAGTAGCTATGTGGGGAAGACACGGAGCTGTGCAGGAGATGGCACCTCAAAAGCTCTTCACTGACAGTATTCAGCTGTGCAAGGGCTACAGTAACATTATAACTTTAGTCCAGATGAAGAATGTGTCTTTGAAGCAAGTTTCATGCTTGATCCCATCTTCCCCACCTTCATTTTGTATTGCATAGTAGTCTTGAAGCTTGTCACCTAGATTCCTTTCAGATTAAATTAAACCAAAGATGCCCTCCAGGAGCTCATCTAATTTACCTCCACTGCTAATGGGCATTTAGTCCAGGCAACTGGGCTAGAGCCAGTTCTCAGTCACTCTCCTCTCAAGCGTCTACAAAGTGGACCCTGGATCTTAACATCAGCTGTTTCACTTCCCAAGTTGACTCATGCCAGTACTCACTCCTTACTACTGCAGACATAGGTAAAGCCACACTATGTAACCTGGAGCACACCTTGTAGAAACCGGAGGAATCTCATATATTGTGTGCAACTTCTATTGGTCATAGTAGTACAGTTGTGAAAACAAAACAAGATCATAGCTATTGCACTGGTGATGTATCTCCCAGGAAAGTGTCAAACAATATCAGAACAGCCAACACGATGTTTTCAGGAATGAAAATAACCAAATACATGAGTGACAGAACTCTGTAGCACATGAAGCTGCAAGGAACTGGAAAATGAAGATTAATCTCAGACAGTTTGAACATTTGTGTAGACCTTCCTTCTCTTTTGCATACACACACACAAATCCAACAAGCAAGCAAACACATTTGTCCGACTTATTTTAATAAAATAAACAAAGACCAGCTACCAGATATCAGGCCTGAATTTTTGCCCCTAACTAGGAGATCCATCTAAGGAGGAACTAGAAATGGCCTCTAGTCCTGAATTTTGTCTGCTTGTTGGCCTAAGTCCTCGCTCATCTGCTATTACAGAAAGAGTCTGTCAACATGTGAAACTCTTATTGGCATCTGTGGAATTGCCTATTCACTTCCTCCAGATCAACAAGTCAAGTACTCTGTTCCACAGGATGCTGCTTCTTCCAAGCCTCAAGCAATGTATGGAAAGAGACAGTGAACCAAATGAGTACCAGGGGTGTCTGATGCTTCTGAAAACTGCCCCATAATCTAATCAAATCACTTTGTTTAAACAGAACACTTCCAGGTATGCTTTATCACAAAACAAATATACCTGTGCAACCAAGGGGGCATTTTACAAGCATTCAGTACAGTGCAAATTAACAAGTAGGTCATAATTTCAAGATAATGAATGTTTGTCCACTATGTTTACATTTCAGTAAATACACAGGGGCTAGATTTAGAAGTGATTTTGACAGCAAGGAAAAGTTCTTCAGTGAGAATCAAGACTGAAACAAACTAGGATGTGGAGAAAAGTACTGAGGGATCTGCACTGGCTTTTAATGCTCACATTAAAGATTTTTCAATAAGAAAATATTAAAATTGTGGAACAAAAAATAAGCAGCGGAAAGAGATGACACATAAGCAAGGAATACAGCAGTAGTATTTACAGTCAAGGCAGAAAAGGTGAAGGCAGAAGTGAGAGGCCAATGAGAAAGCAACCAGTAGCACACAAGGTTGTATTTCCAATATAATAAATAGAGGCAGTTACTGCTCACAACTGCTCTCACGACTCCACTGGGAAAGAGATCTGATCATAGCAATCCATGCTCCAAAACACAACCACACATCTGACAACCAGCGTCCAAGTGTCAAAGTTACATGGGGAGGTAACAACCTCGTGGGGCTTGAGGCACTGGAATACCTTAGTCTGGGACACAGGACTCCTGGAGCTACCACTTTGTGGCGAAGTGCTTTAATTATGAGGCCTGTGTCTAAAAGGAAGGTAGTGGAAAGCAGCACCAACTTTGACTTTGCTAAAACAGGACATAGCAAGTGTTTCTCAGCTTTTTCAAGGAACAGCTGTAGGAGACCTGAGGGAAGGCTGTTAGAGGTGGCTGTTTCAGCGTGGGTGCTGTGGTGCTGGGACAGCCCTCCTGTGCTTAACACACCCTACAGTCAGCTTAGCATGGAGGTTTTCTTGGCTTTGTACTTCCTCTGAGATGCCCCTCTTTCTCCCTGCCCTGGCTCTGTGTAGGCAATCTAAATGTGTAATGTTGTGTGTACTCAGCAAGGGGCAGAAAGTCAAGCACTGGTTCCACCTGTGCTCCAAGCCGGCAGGAGTGGTCTGTGGCTGTTCAGATGTGTCGGTGTACATACAGCTGTTCAGTACTGGCAGGTCCTCCCAACAGCATCCTGGGTCAGGCGGTGAAAGGGGTGCTGCTCCAGGTGTGGGTAGAACAGCATGTGACTGCCAGTGCATGGAGGCACCTCTTCTTTCCAGTTTTTAGATTCCTTTCTCAGAGTTGAAGGGCATTACCAAAACACTGCATTTGACTCATACACTTGTCTCTATTAGTAGTTTTTGGCCAAAGGCATGTATCCAGATCCAGCATCCAGTGCCAATGTGTTTGCTTGCATCCCTCCCAGAATTTTAGGTTTTTAAACCTTTCACTGAAGCCTATCCCAGCTGTCATGGACAATAGCTGAGCTACTGTTGAGGTACACATGGGAGGACTCTGTGGCCTGAGGTCTGTAAACACCAGTACATCCACCTAACCTTAAGTATGCAAACTCGCCTAGGGACTTTAGCAGGACTGCTTCACTCAGCTAATCATGCAATATATGTGATGGCTCTGCATGTATGGTTTGTGTGGTAAGGTGTGGATCTCACAAGATTTAAGGATATGTTATGTTTTCAAATATTTGAATAGGGAGGTTTAAGAGAACAGAGTGCTTTTTAAAAAGCGAGATTGCCAGAGATCATTACTCTACTGTTCTGCATTTCAGTACTTCATGGCTGTATGAAGTAGCAACCATGTGGGATGCAATAAAACCAATTATACCACTTATGTAAAAATGCCCCTGTTGCTTAAAATCAGCAGATCAGTTCTCTGCTTCAAGTGTTGGAGCTTCTAACATTAAATTAATCCCGCGGAGAGTTAATAGGACAATTTGTTAGTATAGATTGGTGCTGAATGTCTGAAAAGATTACATGACTGTAAAGCCTCTCAAAGGCAGTCTATATTGTTATATTCTCATGGGGCAAAATGGCCTTCGCTGTCCATCAGCAAAGAAGTAGATTTTTAATTCCCTAACTCAGATTGATTTCAGGTGGAAATAAACAGATAAAGGAGGCTTCCTAACACATTTCAATTTTGCTTCCTACAGTTGTTTGCATCTTTGGAACATTTTGCACAATTTTTTTTCTGGTGAGAGATAGAGTGCTACAAAGTCACTATTTAACCTGCGATGCACCACTGCTCAGCTTTCTAAAAGCCCTAATTCAGTTCTCTCTTCTCTTAGGATACTCCTACGTGTTATTTCCTTTGTAATTGGTTGGTTTTCTAGGGGTGACTGCAGAGCTGATAAGAGGTAGGTACCCAGCACCTGTATGTATAAAGTATGCTTCAGAAATCTAATTAGAGCTATCAAATATGCATTCACATTATCACAGTAATGGTCAACACGTACTGGAGGATGTTCTGGAGTATGTAATGCAGAGCAAGTGCATTTCAACAAAATGTAGAGGAAAGGAAGATATAAGGCTAAAGATAATAGGTGAATCTCTTACACTGGCTTATTTATGTGAAAGGGTTTTAGAAGCTTAAAAAGGTGGAAGAGTTGAAATAGATGAACATCTACTATGGAGTTAGGTATAGACTGTGTATCTTCTACACATTAAGTTTTTCAAGTGCTTAACGGTAAGAACACAGTCTTAGGATATGAATTAACCTATGTCATCTAGAAATGACATAACTAAACCACTGGTTTGCTGAATTCAGTATCTCAATAGTGAGTAATATTATCTGACTTTAACTATCAACCTGTTTTCAAAGAGTGTCGTACCCAACAGAAAAAAAAATTAAACCAAAACCAAAATACATTTTAATTCAAAACTTAGCTTACAATCTCAACTGGATTGAAAATATAGTCTGACTCGATTCCCTGAATATTATTTTTTTTAAGTGAAACCACAGACTTGTTTCCAAGGAAAATGGTATGGAGATGCAACAGAATTTCAGGAACTCACACCTGATGGAGCTGGACCTGTCAGCAATTACTTGATTGAGACATATTTGCAAAGAGAGATGACAGTTGCTTTTTAAGGTGTACATTTAATGGCCCTTATCAAGGAAAGAATGTTAGAAAACTTGCCTTGTTTCCCAGACCACGTGAGAGGAATTAACTGCAACAGGCGCCTGAAGCCTTGGACATAGTTACAATTCACATTTACTTGAAGCATTACTTTTTGCATAATTACTTTTTGCATAACTTAATTTTACAATAACTTATAGTAGTTTGGTACTAGTAATGCAGTAGTAAGTACTGTGCTAACAACAAAAGTTGCTAGAAAAGCTTTGGAAAGAACCACATCTATGTGGCATTTTGGCAGTTTCTTAATCCAGACTCATGAGATTCCAGGATGAAATATTATTTAGGCACCCAGTTGGCAGCTGGCAATGAACCCAAAGGTTCTGGTTTTGGGTTGGAGTTTAGCCAAGGTAAGCAAAATGTAGTTGTACGTTGTGTGCAGTCCCCAAAGCCAGCACAGGATTCCAGCATCTTGGAAGCCTTAACTGAGACAGTCTTTGTAGCAGTGGCACGCTGAAATAGATTCTTAATGTGCACAGAAAAAGGGAGTACATGCAGAAGAGAGAAACTTAGCAGAAAGACTTGGGATAGATGACCTAGCAGGACAGCTCTTGATCTGCTGCTGACCAGCAAAACCAGGCAATTACTACAGTGTGCTGCTGAATAAATGGATTATGAATTGTGTTGTTTTATGAAAGCTAAATGTCACATTAAAACTGACAATCTTGGGAGTCAAGAGTATGTTACATGAAAAGCTATATAATTTATTAAAATGCATTTATCCCTTGACACATTTGTTTTCTTGGGTTTTTTTTTTCCACTCTGTTTTAAACCAATAAAATCTTCTGCAAGCCAGAAACTGACAGGTAACACAAGGTTATCCTTAGCCTACTTATGCACGCCTGCCTGTCCAGGGTCATCATTATTGCTAAATTTGATATTAGAAATAAAAGAAAGGCAAGTACTGGGGAAGGTGTGGTACAAATTGACAAAAGCCAGAAAAATGTAAAGATGGTACTCCATCTTTTGTGTGTCAGTCTATCCAGAAAACGCAGCATACTTGCAGCAACAGAATGTAGCAACATAAGGAACAGGTTAACAATTAAAAAAAAAAAAATAATCTTGCTTGTTTGCCTAGGAGATGTAATTTTCCTTACTGCCTGAGGTCTTGAGGTTCATTTGAGGAGGAATAGTGGACAGTCATTTCCAGAGCTCACTCTCCACATGTTCATGACCACTTTTACTGTGCTGGTAAAGAAAAACAAAATAGGAGATGTCTGATGAGCAGATTGCTGGACTGAGATGTTAAGTGTACGGCTTAAGGTAAACCCCAGCAAAGAATCAGGAACTTTTCTCCTCCCTAGTCCTCTGAAGGACATCTTGATAACCCGTGCTCTGTACAGCTAAAATGAAGCTGTGGGTTAACTGCCTGATCAACAATATTTCATACTGGAGTTTAAACAACGGTTGCTCGTTGCAGTGTGAAATGACGTGAAGAGAAGAGCAAGGTGAACTGAATCCCTTCACTTTCCTAATTTCTTCCTTCCTCATCCTTTCTCTGCTTCCCACTGCAGTCAGAAACACTTCAGGGTCAAAGCTCCCTTTTATAAACGGGAACCACTATCTACAACTATTGTCACTCACTTAGAGGCCCCGTGGCTTGCACTGTATCACTGTGAGAACTGTTCTAACTCACTCAGAAGCATCCAAGTACTGATAGGACCGAGCAAGCAAGAAGGTTGCAATCTTTCTGGGATACTGACTGAAAAGCTAGACAGAATAGTGAAGAAATACAGGCAGAAAAATTAAGATGCTTCCATACCTCAAGATCTCACCTAACCTCCTCTCTAGCAGGAGGTTAGAGGCCTCAGTTCTCAGAAAACTCATCACTTTGCAACAGCAAAATGGAAAACAAATTTCATCAAAATGTGTTCAACAGTTTTTTCCAACCTATTTCAAATAGCAGCTCAAAACTGTGGTACATCTTATTCAGACCCCTCACACTTCCAAAAGGGTAATTTTTTTCTTAACATAATTTGTTACACCTTTCTTATTTTATCCAACTGGGTATCAGAGAGAGTGACTACACCCTCTCCGGAAAACTAACCAGTATGCCCTCAATGTTCAGGCCTCTGTGTTCCTTAGCCAGAAAGGTTTCTTTAACCAGGGTTTTGGTTTAAGCAAGAGTCCCCTGTTGGTAATCTAGAAACTTATCTAAAGAGCAGTTTTGTTCACCTCTCTATGTCACTGAAATGGAGACAACCTGTGAGACCTGCTATTGATGTCCAAATCTCACCTTCAAACTATAAACTCGTATTTTATCTCTATAAATCCTGAAGTCTGATGATGACGACAAATTAATATAAAAAGACCTTAAGGAGAATGGCTGAGGAAAAAATAAGTTACCAGGGGACAGAGAACCTGCATACTGGCTTTCAAGAACGTACCGAGCAGCAACGTATCAGCACCATCTGCTGCCAGCGGGGACAAACTACATAGTTTCTACACGCTGGCTTCGGAATATTTTTAGTGAGCCTCAAAAGTTCACCCACGTTCCTCGCACATAAATGAAATAATTGAGCAATTGGTTGCATAGGTTCCATAATAAGGAGCCTAAAATAAATTCACAGTGAGAAAGAAATGAAGATGCTAAACCAAGATGACCTTCTCATTTAACTTTGAAGACATGTTGGTGAGATGCTGGAAGCGTTTCAGAAGCGATACACTCAGCTTTGGACAGCTTTTCTAAAACAAAACTCCTTTGTTTAAAATTCAGTCACAATTTCTATGTGACAACAGAGCTTCGACCTACCACATTATTTCCAAAATACCAGCCGGTTCAAGTGAAGAAGAGAGTTCTAAGTATATCCTTGATGTTATAATACTTGCCTAACAATCCAACGCACCCTTCTTAACAAACACAAAGCAATTCAGCCTCCCCCACGGCACTTCTGCTTATTTCTGGATTTTATTTACCACTGGTTTCATTTCAAGATCTAGTTATTTTAGGGCTACTAGCAAACATAATATCTTGGTATTTCTTCCGCTTGCTAATCAGTATTCGGAAGGAGTTGTAGAGGAAAGCCTCCAAATCATTTCTCATAACTAGTTTGTGGTGCATGCATACAAGAGCTGAAGATTCATGAGCAGGAATCACTGCTTGTAACAATTGCAGTGGGTCATATTCTTTAATGCCTTGCTCTGCATTAATTAATCCTAATTTTAATTCACTCAAACAAGATCTTGTTGACTTTGGAAGACTTTTGGCTTTTATTCCAGTTTACAACCAGATAGCTCTCAGATAGTGACCTCTTTCCTCTCACTATCAAAAAAAATTGCATGGTTATAGGTTTGCTCATCTGAAAGAAACTTTTTCAGTGCAAGCAAAAGCTTTGTTAGAGGCCCAAACACTGGTCTGATAGGTAACAGTTCAATACATTTCACCTGAGTCTTCCCGATTCACTGAGTATTAAAGTGAGTTGGCTTTGCAGTGCATGCCAGCGGCTGCTGTCAGGTAGGGTAATGTGAGTTGGTCAGTCTTGTAGGAAAAGCTCACGTTCAGTTAAACGAACAACTGAAGCGTTGCAAACAATCCTTTGTGGCGGTACTCTAGCAATGCCTTGTATATTGTTTGTTTTACACAAAGCAGTAAAATAGTGTTGAGTGACTCAGCCACTTTGTATCCCAGGTGTGCTTAGCTGTGTTCTTACCAATACAAAGTGAGATAATAAAATGGCATTTTTAAAATACTTTTACTTTGATGTAGCGAAACAGCTCTATCTTCTGATATTTAAGTATTGCTTGTAATGCAGGTATCAATAAAAATATTCTCCTCTATTGCCTTGCTTACATGATGTCCTTTTGCAGATGTGATGTGCAGATACAGAAATAGAATTGAGTGGGAAATGGGACTTTACCCAAGAAGATTTTTGCAGGAGAATTTTTTTTCGTTCAAATTATATTTTTCCAACTGAAAATTTAGAAAAATCTCTCCTGTTCTTCTAGGGGAAAAAAGTGAAACTGTAAGAAAATGAAGAAACTTTGAGCACACTTTTAAAAGTGGCACTCTGTTTCTTGTTCTTAGAAAATAACACTTTCAGTGTTGATTCTCAGAGTCAAAAGCTTGAAAGAGGAAAAATGGACTCTTTTACATCCTGTGTGTCTCTCAGCTTTTCTTGCTTGAAAACCCAAGTGGTGTCACTCCAGATTTTGAAACTATTAACAAGGGCTGAAAAAGGACTGTACTGATTTTGAAAAAAATACAGAAGATATATCTAGTGGTAGCTCTTCTTTTCCATCTCGGATTTAACTAAAATCAATCTTCCAACAAAAACATGTTTGACTTCTTTCCTACTAAATCTGTGCTCAAGGTTTCTCAGGTGAAGTGAGTGCCTAAGGGCACGTACAATTCCCCTGTCACTTGCACGCCACAAAACACCTCCATAAGCAACTCATCTGCTGGGATAAAATGATTCTTCATGCTTACTCCTACAACTTCTGCCTTTGCCCGTCACATTAAAGCAAATGATTGCAGGTGGTTTCTCTGACTCTGGTTGTTCACATTGGTGGTCATGTTTTGCTCACTTTTGGTTTTGGGGACCTTAGCTGGAGGACAGACCACCACACGGAGCACAGAGGTGTGATGCTGTATGTTAGGTTTCTGCCCCAGCTCTCAGTTTTGGACAGCCGGACCCCAACACCTCAGCAAGCCGTTGCTCCCCAGGCCTCGCTCTGAGGCCGCTGCTGCGTGGCTGTGCCCAGCTCACAGCAGGCAAAAGCAGGGTGAGAAAGGAACCGACGTGAGGGTTTCTGTGTGCGGAGCGTGCTGAAGCCCACCCCTTGCTCCATGCCCCGGGCAGGGGCCGAGGTGGCAGCACCCCAGGACCGCGGCAAGGCCGCTGGGGCAGCCCCACAGGACACGGTCCAGGGCAGCCGGCCCACCGGCCCGGGCGGGGGCAGATAGCGGCCGGCGCGGGTGACGGCCTCGGGCCCTACCCGGCCCCGGGGACTAGCCAGGGCGGCTTGGCACCGGCCGCTGCCCATCCTCCGCCTGCCCCTGCCCTCCCCTGCGGGGCTGCTGAACCCGCCGCGCCGCGCTCCTTTGCCGCCGCCGCTCCTTGGCGCCACCGGGCAGCCCGGGCGCGCTGCGTCCCGCCGGCGGGCCCGACCGGAGCGTGCCGCGCCGCGCCACCGCCCGCGGGTTCCCGCCTCGCCGGCCGCGCCTGAGGGCGGCTTAAAGGGCGCCCGGGAGCGGTGTGGGGTGTGCGGCTGAGGCGCTGGCACCGCCTCCCCTGCAGCGGCAACCGGCGCCCCGAGGGCTGGCTGGGCTGTAAGTTGTCTTCCCTCTAGGTTGCCGTGCGTGCCGGCTGCCTTCCCCGCACCTGCCCTGCCCGCCCGTCTACCCGCTTGTGAGCTGCTTCACCCGCAGGGACCCACCTCCAGGTCGGGTCCGCTGGCCCGAGGTGGCGGCGGGTTCAGGTGCAGCCAGCCTCGGCGGAGATGGAGTGGAAATTAGAAGAACCCGCCTGAAGGACGAGCAGGAGGGATGAGGATTTGCTATGGGTAACGTTGCCCTGTGGGGATGTGGGGGGCTGTCGGTGATTTTGGGAGGGTCGCGGCCGAGGAGCTGGCCTGGCTGACACCCAGCCTGTCCGGTGGCCTTGCCTTGGCCCAGGGTCTGTGGCTCCCAGTGAAGCCTTGCCAGCAGCAAGGCTGGGCGAAGGGTGATTTAGGGTGAAGACAACTGTGAGCCACCCGTTTGTTAAGTGTTGTGCCTCTGTGTTTCTTTCAAGGAGAAAGTGATGAAAACACTCGGAAAAGACCTGAAATGGAGCAGAGAGCAAAGCCTACAGAAAGCAGCTAAGGTAAGGGCAGGCACAGACATCCACACTCCTCTGTATGCACTGGACTGGAGAGTTCTCTTTACATTTCTGGGGGAGGGAGAAGAGGAAACTGTCAAAAATAAGTAATTCAGAAAAAACAAATAATTTTTTTTTTTTTCTATTCTGTTAATCCTTATCATACTTTCTTAACTGTAGATTCTGAAATGTCAGAAAAACCCAAGTTATGGTAACATCAAATCTGTTGAGGGGAGGAATCAAAACCACCTGTGGGCTTCTCTCCTTTGGCACTAGAGGGACTGCTTGCTGTTTAAAAGCAAAAGTCACTTCACTCAGTTGAAAGGGTTGTATGGATTTACAGAGCTGTCTTTATTGGCACTGCAAACTGACTTGTCCACATTTAGAGGGTGGTAAAGATAAAAGGGACAACGAAGGACTCACATATACACTAGGAACACAGGTGGAAAACCTATTAACCACCAACAATATGCTTGACAGTAAGCAAGAGGCAGCTTATGCCTTAAAGAGTTGACATGGATCACAAAACCTAGTGGGACTGCAATACGCACACTGGTGGAGTGGGAAGTGAAGATGTAAAAGGAATTGACCACCCTGAAAGTACTGAAGCAGGAGATGTGCAGTGTGCCCTTACATACAATGACAATACAGAAATGGAGCCACCAGCACGCTGAGAATGTTGCTCCAACATAAATATTTTATCTAAATGACCCCATTGGAAAAGCCATGGTGTTAAAGTGAGCAATGACTGGGATGTAGGAGAAGAAAATTCACTCGGGGTGTGAGGAGGAGCTACTGCCCCAAACTCAACAGAATGTAACAGTCTGGCAGTGCCTGTTAGCTGGCTGTTTTCTCTGATGTGTCAACAGCTGCTTAACTGCACTCCACATTGTTTCATTCAAAAGCATCGTGAAAAACTCAAAGGTGGCCTCCTTGTGCTGCAGAATAAGCAGAAGTCAATTAGCCAATGCTTTTATATGGCTACCAGCAGCAGTGCTCAGGCAAGTAAATGTTTTGGTGTTTTATTTTGAGTTGACATTTATTTTGAGTGATTTAAGACCAGTTTTTAAGAAGCAAAAGGCGGGCGGGATTAAGTATTCATTGACATATATACAGACTGTCTAAGTTGGTGGCTGCTTTCCAGCATGACTTCAAAGGGCTTTCCATCAAAATAGATGTTGTTGGTAAAATTTTACCTCCATCTAGCCTAAATCCGTAAGCTTCAATCTTGGGATCCTTATGCATACTCCATTCATTATGTGGCTTATCACCTAAAGTTAAGTTGCCTGAATGTTAATTGTGATTTCAAAATAATGTGAATTTGACTACAGTGAGTTAGACTCTGGACTCATCTAGACTAAGGGCTGGGTTCCAATGGTGACCAGAAATGGATGCCCAAGGGAGAAAAGGACTGAAATAAGTCTGTATGATACTAATTCACTTGCAGAGGTAATATACAATACTGGTGCTTGTATAACTAAGGCAAGAAACTGTTTGCAACACTATCCAGTTCCTTTTGGACAGTCTGGGCTCCGATTCTAGTAATACTCCACATAGGCTTTATACTATTACTTTAATTCACGTCTTGCTGAATCAGAAACTTACCTGTGCCATTTACTTTGTGACAGTATTTACTGCTTGAACTTGTATATATATACATATAGAGTGCACCCTCAGCAAGTTTGCCGATGACACCAAGCTGTGTGGTGCCGTCGACACGCTGGAGGGGAGGGATGCCATCCAGAGGGACCTGGACAGACTGGAGAGGTGGGCCCGTGCCAACCTCATGCAGTTCAACCAGGCCAAGTGCAAGGTCCTGCACCTGGGTCGTGGCAACCCCAGGCACAAATACAGGCTGGGCGGGGAATGGAT
>JAAGAY010138090.1:0-10362 GCA_011801015.1 Ardeotis arabs | reverse complement strand
CATGACAGGAAAAGTTTTCAACCAAAAACAGTGTTCAGAAGTGCTCACCAGTGTTGGGCCAAAATATTCTACAATTGACCACTGTCTAAAAGGAACCCAAAAAATGTTTTAGCTGGGGAATGTGTGTATAGGCAGGTGTCGGGAAGAGAAAAGATCTGAACGTTTCTGTTTTTCTTCTTTTTCTGATAAAAGATCTTTTAATGCCAAAATTTTGACAAATATTTCATGATGTTTGTGACAGAAATATACTACTCAATGAGGAGAAATGTCACTGAACAGTCTAAAGAAAATTAGCTCTCTTGAATAGCCAAGGAAGCTTGCATTACATGCCCAGCTCCTTCATAGGTTTTCTCACTTAGATTGTGAATCTCTTTTGATCCTTTTGCTAGAGCCTTTGGCTGTTGAGATGATGCTCCTGGCACTGGCAATACCCTGCTTTGTTATTTGTGGCAATGCTCTATTTCAAGTTTGTTTTAAGTAGTGGATAGCCTGTACACATCACTGGTGCTGCTGGAGCTTGCAAGGGGAAATTGGTGCATATATGGGACTGTTGAGGCTGTTGCACTGAGCCAGCTCAGTAGCAGCATTAAAAAATTTTGAGATTTTGCCCTCTCTAGAGAAAGTATGAGAAGTCACCCTCAAAGGGAGCTGGTTATGAGCTGAAAGCATAGTTGGATTCTGGAGCTCAGAGGTAAAATATCTGTCCCTGTTCTCTCTTTGCTCTTCTGCATGTTATCAAGATGCAGCCTAAGTGGGTGTTAGCCTAGAGGTCTACAATAATCTGGGAGCAGGTCTTATTGTGAGGATGACCAAACACCGGAGCAGGTTGCCCAGAGAGGTAGTGGAGTCTCCATCCTTGGAGATATTCAAAACCTGGATGGACAAAATCCTGAGCAACCTGGTGTAGCTGACCCTGCTCTGAGTAGGTAGACTAGGCAATCATCAGAGGTCCTGACCAATCTCAGCTACTCCATGTTTCTGTGAAGTGCTAATGGTCCTGGGTAGCAGTTCTTCCTACACTGGCTCCATGACCATCTAATTGTTCCTCTATTCAGTATAGTACACCCATTTCAAGGTCTTGCTGTCTCACCATGCACTGTATAAAGCAGAGTGTCCTAAGAGACACATTAGAGTTAAATATCAGGCCTTCAATCTTTGCTAAAGTTAAAGGTCCATGGATTTTATTTTATCAGAAAATTAATTTACTGTTTGTGTTTGTGGAGCTCTGAGTATCATTATTGGGACCTAGTTATGACAGACAATGTTCAAATACAGAGCCAAAAAGGACTGCCCACCTCTAAAAAAATGCAGCTCAAGCATAAACCAGAGAAAGATGGATGAGAAATCCATGGAAAAAACAAGCAGGTATTAGTAAACAGCATAGAGAATCTAAATATTATCAAATTTTTGTAGGCATTTTGGGAATTTTGAGATTTTCTGAGCATGGGGGAAAAGAGATCAGCATGAAAGAAAACACAGTAGTTCTTGTCTGAAAATGTAAAAAGTGAGTGTTAGTGACCAGGAGATGACCTGATAATTTAACTTTGCAGATGTGAATGATTGGATGAGCATATGAGAAGAAGGTCAGTGAAAGGATAAGACTAATACCAAGGGCAAAGAAGCAAACTACACTGGATATCAAATTAATATGAAATACGGGTTTATGGAAAAGGGAGGGAAATACATAGGTGAAGAGAAAATGGTAGTCATAGGCTGAGGAAGGGTGATAGTGACGAGAAATGAGAGTTTGAGACAGCTGTAAAAAGGAGGAGAGAAGAGAGGCAGAAAAACCTTTTTTTCGTAAGTTTAAAAACTGATCTGGTAGTCATGCTCCCAGAAGCATCCCTCTGGCAGCTGGAGAGCACTATCCCAGCTTGCCAGACGTGAGAGTCTGTAGACACATCTCTGTTGGTTGTGCAGAACTCCCACATCAGGAGAGATGGCTGATTCAGGAGCACCTCACGCCTGGCCCTGCAGATATGTGGCACGTGGCTTTGGATCTTTGTCTTTTCAGCATCAAATAAGGCAAATATTTTACTAGGTAAATGTCATAGTAGATAACTTATTTCCCCACTTACATTGTTAAACTTTAGCTAGACGATATCCCATGCCCATGTCACTTATCCAGCAGATGGAAGAAAGATCAAGCATATGGGAAGGACACTTGAAATGAATGTGAGCAAACATAAGACATCTTCTTGAAGAAAAGCACTGGTTTTGTTCATGTTCATAGGTGAGCTGTTTAAAAAGAACCAAGGAAATGCACTCTCCATATATATAAAATATGCTTTATGTAAAAGATCATTGTTGACCATATTTGTATTAATATTATGGTGCTACCTAAAATAATAGAGTTTCTGAGACATTTGCACTGGTGGTAGGAAAAATGGGGTCACTGTATGAGCTGGTCTGTATGGCTGCCATTTTCTGAACTTACCACACATGTTGTCACATGTGTCCCATGTTTCCCTGTTGCTCTCCTCATCGTACAGCAGAAGTACCTGGAGGGCTCATGAAGAATGGGGCAGCTGGGAGAGACACAATTCTTCTCTGCTTCCCTGACCCAGAGCCTTGATGCTGGGTCCACGCATCACTTCAGCTGTAGCAGCAGGTCCTGAAACCCAGCTTTGGAGACATCTAAAATATTATTCCATTAACCATGGTCCTTGCTTTCCTTCCCAACTCCTTATTTCACTAAGATTTTCCAGTAAGAGCTGTGGCACTTGCTGGCTCCTGCACATGATGGTGAGCATACGGATCAAGCTTTATTTGGTTTTGGAGCAATTAGATCTCGCCACTATCCCTTTTTCGGCTGGACAGTTGTCTCCTCCAGTGCTCCCCAGGCAGCACGGGTGATAGAAGTGCAGTGGGTTTATGACTTCACAGCGTCTGTGACAAAATTCAATAAAAGCATTGACACTGCGTGGAGCTGTTATGGCAACTGCAGCAGAAATGTAGGCAGCACTAGGGAAGGCTGCGGCAGAGGTCTGCAGTCACTATGGAAACACAACCCATAACTTCCTCAGGGAAGACAATCTACGGCATCCTTGCTCCTCCATCTCGAAACATCTGGACAGAAGCAGGTGAGGAAGGTGGCCACACCTGTAGTGAGCAGATGCAGGTACTCACCAGCTCAGAGACCTGGGATCTGACCCCCTGCGCCCCATGGGTCCTTCTTGAGAAGCCCCTGGTGCTGCGATGTCAGGCCTGTGGGGCCATGTTCAGGGCTGCCTTGGGTGAGGATGCGGCGAGACAAGGGACATCTCTGTTGTCCTCACCTACAAGTGCATATGCAACAGTTGCAAAATCCTGTTTCTGCTGGGCAGGGCCCCATGAAACTATCATTTAGACCTTCCTTCCTTCCTGCCTTTGGGCCACACAGCGCGTCTCCCCACGCTTAGCAGAGCCTGCATCTCTGCCCCTCGTGGCCTCTAAAACTCTGCTGTTCCATGGAACATATCTTCTGCTGGAATATTACACTATTGCTCTCCAGAGGAAACTGGTGGCTTTTGTTAAAAAAAAAAAAAAAAAGAAAAATCCCAAACTAATAAGAACTAATTAAAAAAGATAGAAATTGCTAGCTTCAGCACAACACTGGAGAAGATGGAGAAGGCCAGTTCACTGAAACCAGAGTCAGCACTATGATCTCCAGGCCTGTGGAGTCCAATGGGATTTTTTTCACCCTTAGCAGTTAGAGAACAAGATGAGCAAACAAGGGAAATACTCAGATTTCTCTTAGTTTAGACTTAATTAAAACATCTCCCATTCTTGCTTTAGCTGTTTTGTGTTTTGTTATGTTTTAAAAGTCCTTCAGAATTGTCTCCATGTCTGTGCAGGCATTAATGTTTTTGAATAATCTTGCAGATTTTTACAACATCCATTAAAGATGTCAATTTAAACACTATCTTAAAAGATTAATTTATCCCAGTTGACAAAGTCTTAATGGGGAAATTTAAGCTGAATATATTAGATTCACACAAGGGTGTAGATTGCAATAGGCTTCTGCTCTATTGTGCATTAATTCTCCGTGACAAGGCTTTTGATCCTCCTAACACCTTGTATGGTAGGAAATGCATGCATATGAGTAGCATCTTTGACTTACTTGTGCAGGGGTACCTGCGCAGGAATTAGTTTGAATTTCTGTGGTGGCATTTGGCTTGATTATCTTCATCAATTATGAAATTCTTTTAAGACCATTGTAAGAACGATGGATTTCCCTAGGGGACCTAAATCTACCATAAACTTTACTCCTGGTGCTAGTACCTATCTCCAGACTCAGGTTTGGCCCCCTCCTCTGCCCCAGCAAGTAGTCCACTATTTTTAATTGCATGTGTTTTATATTCTTTTGGTTTTAAGCCACATCCCATTTTCTCCCATGGCATAGAAAGGGAAACAGAGACAGGTTATATTTATGAGTTATACCGAAGAGTGAACTTGAGAAAGAATACCATCACTGCAGTAGAGTATAGCAGAGAAGAGTACAGGGTGGGACAGCAAAGTGGAGAAGCAAAGCATAAAATAGAATAACAAATCTCAAGAGGGTCAGAAGGGTGTCTTCTCTCCTGTATACAATGATCTGCATCCCACAGTGAGGAGATGCTGATGCCAGAATAATTCTGGATTACAGATGACCTTCTTAATTCACTGGCCAGTAAGCTCTCACAGCAAACTAGATGTCTGGAAGATATGAAATTCTTACAGATTTTATAGAAACTGGTTGGTGGTTAGTGAAGAGTGGTCCTATTTAAGGTAAAGGTTGCTGAGTGAACTCAATGCTTATCCTCTGCGTTTGGCCCCCTGGCTGGCAGTCAAAAGCACATACTTTCAAGCCTGTCACTTTTTATGCTGCCCCTTACCCCTTTGGAAATTCTGTGACTTGCAAAGTACATAGAAAGTCCTTGCAAAGTAGACAGAAAATGCTTGAGGGAATATGTATGTGAATAAATATAGGAACACTGGGAGGAGGGGAGCATATATGGGAACAACTGGAGGTGTGAGAGAAGGAAGCTGGGACAAAGGACAAAGGGGCAATGAGTGCATTGGGGGTGTGTAGGGAACAAGAACTCTGCTAGAGTCAGCTTCCAAACTTCTACAGGTCACTTAGTGTATAATTCTTTGAATATAAGGTGGTAGGGCGAGAAATGTTGCTTTTGTATATTTAATGTCTATAAAAAACAATTGGAGCTTCCAAAAAGATACTGCTTTTTGGAAGACTGAGTAATAAGTCAAAAGCTTTTTGCAATAATAAGAATCTTTCCAGTAGGTGCAGCTGGCTTAGATTTATTAAATTTTTAACAAAATTTATTTGATGCTGTGTTAGAGGTCCTTGCTCTTAGGAGCTCATGACTGAAAGGACAGATGTTGAGCTAAGATACAATGAGAGAGTTAGATAAAACAAACGATAGGGATTTCTTTGGCTTGGTTGTTTACCAAGTATGTAAAATCGATGGTCTTTGGCTGTAAGCTACTTGGAACGGCAAGTGTTAACAATAAGAAGTTGCAAACTTGTTGTACTCCAAATCCTACTTCCCTCACAGATTAAAGTTCCTCTAATATTCAAAAATCAGCATACATGTTACTGTGTCTATTCTTAAAATCAGTTAAAGACCAGAGTACTTAGGACCTTTGCTTTCTCTTTGTGCTGTCTGCAAACAGCATGAGAAAGTTAAACGAGGCTGTTGGGTTTTCACCAGTTTTAAAGGTCATCATTGTGCCATATATTCTTTTGATGAATCATGAAATTCACTGCAACTGTCTCTTTCTTGCTCTGTGTTTTTCAAAGTATTGCTGAACCTGAGCCACATCACTCAATTCCCTAAACCAATATAATTGTGTTTTGGCTATATATTCTTCTCCATAGCAGATTGATTTTGTACAGCTCTGTTCAACACAATTTATCTTACCCATTTCAATACTGTCTGGTCTCAAAGAGCTGTTTAACGGTAATAGGATGACACACCAGGTAACCATCTACTGCCAAGTTGGAAATTTCAAAAGAAAATATGCCTGTACTGAATTCTGCTCTCCAACAGCTAATTGCTGGTATTTAGTTATGTATGGGAAAAAAAGACATTGGGATTTTACAGGATATGTGAGGTCAGTTGCTCAGGATATCTGAAAGTCAGAGCATGTGTTTAGTACTTAAAGACATTTTAAAATGTTCAGCCTCAGGACACCACGTGTAAAAATGTTGGCCAACTTACACACAATCATGCAGGGATGGAAAGAATGCATTCTAACGAATCTTTAATCTGTACAAAAACTAATGGTGCCAAAAAGATTTCTATGTAATCTAAATTCATTTTTTTCTTGAAAAGCTGTCTGGAAGGAAAGAATATGAGACACAGTTCACACTCTCATCTCAGGCTTAAATAACCAGTTCTGACTGAAAGGTCTTATGTTAATTTACTTCCAAAGTCTTTGATGTATAGCAGTTTTCAGCTGATGATATGCTTGTAATACAGCAAGGAGGTAAAGAACACACATGGATGTGTTGTTTAGGGGGATTCAAGTCATCTATATTTGGATCCTTGAGAGCTGGATGTGTACATTTCCCATGTGTCTGTCTGGGACAAAGGCCATGAACCATGTTTCCAGTCCTCAAACTAATTCATTCTGTTGAAGAGAAAAAGCAAACAAATGAGAGCTCTGTTACATACGTGGGTGCTGGCATCACCAAAACAGTTTTGGAGGTTTGTCCAGTGTCAGAGGAATGGCCTAAACTATTTAAAGGTCTGTAAAGTCTGTAGAGGTATAGACTTCTGAGGTTTGGTGATAAAAACCTTAGCACTACAGTCAGCCCCTGATCAGTAAGATATTTTCAACTGCTTGCTTCTCTTTCAGGTTTTCTCCATGCATCAGAAAAGTCAGAAAAGCAGAGAGAATGAACTTATTCAAGAATAAAGATGAAAAAACTTTATATTGCCCTTTCCCTCTCTTCACCCTAAATATGACCTTATGTTTCAGACCATTAACACTGAAAGATCTTAAATATGGCACAGTCACGCTGTCCAGAAAGCTAACTAACTGTCCTCATCCCATGGTTTTTCTAATCATAATGTCAAAATTTGTTATTTTTATCTCCCAGACTTTTGGGTGAGTAAGTTGAAGTGTTTAGGTAAAGTTCACGATTTTCTATATCTTTGGTTTTTTTCAAGGAATTGTTTTCCTTAATGACAGTTATTAGTTTTTCTGCCAGATGCCAAGGCAAATATGGATATACAAGGCAACAACAGTGTTGCAGGTTCTTTCAGTGGTGTGAGCTGCTCTCTGTCCCTTTCTCTCCCAAAAGTGCTGAATAAATATTTTTCAGTCAGGGCATCTCAGGCCAGTGAATATCATGCCAAAACTTATATTTGGGTACCTAAGCACAAGTTTAAAAGCTTAATTTATTTTTTTTTATTCTGACTTTCACTGGTATTACTCAAATATGAGTTTGTTTCTCTTGGAGTGAATTGTTGAAATGCCGTTATCAGCACGCATTGTTAAAGTCATCATAAAGTAACAAACAAAACAAAGTCATACTGTGTATCCCCAAGGAGAGAAATCTGATCTTTTCTCATAAAAGGAACTTACAGAAAAGAAATCTGTGATAAAATTTCCCATAACTGAATATGTGAAGAAAAGAAATAAGAAATCAAAAGACAGGTAATGAAAAGACAGGACAAAAAGCAAACCATCTCACACTAGTTGTCCTTTCTAGGAGGTGTGAGTTTGTAGAGTAAAAGTGGATCACTGTTGCACAACTCTCTTTTGAACTATTGTATGCAAAATACAGTAAAGTAGGTATGGAAGAATTTAAAAATGACAAAGCTTGAAAGTCAGATTTAGGATCTGAAAAAAATGTTAGTCCAAACAAGGTATTTGTGGTTCACTGCCAGGTAATTTTGCCAGTGGGAATGGAAAATCTTTTACCTTAAAAACAATGACTTAGAAAGTTCTGCAGCTTCAGAACACTCAACTTAATAATATTATAGGCCTTTCTTGGAAGACAAATATTTTATTTCTAATTAATGAAAAAAAAATGTTGCGGTTCTCTTGCTTACAACTGCAATTAGTCTTGCTCTCTAGTTAAAGTCTAAAATGAAATCAGAATATGTCCATTCTGTTACATCTTCATTTCTATAAGAAAGGATACTTGATCACTACCAGACATCCAGATTAACAGCCAAGAGTACTTTCTATAAAAAAAAACCCTAGGTAATAAGTGCAGCAGAATTTGATAAAGTACAGGTTATCAAATAAACAGTGAAAAGGTATTATCCCAAACGTGAACAATATTTGAAAAATCCAGGGCAAAAAGATCTATGTGAACAATTTAATATAAAAATATCCTCAAGATAAATACTAAATGAAATGTGCAGATCAAATTTGGGATGCTGAAATTGTTTTTTCATTTTGCAATAACAAGATATGATATAAAGAAAGAATCTCTTCCTTTCCTTCCAGCTAATCTATTGCAGTGCACTTGTTCAGTGAGATAAATAAGCACATGCCAAATTCTGAACAATTGAGTAGTTTCTATTTCAGAGGGACTACTCTCCTGAGAAGGTTAAGCAGGACCCAAATGTCTTGCCAGACTGGTCCTTTTGGTCTTGCTGCCCTTCTCATTGAGGTCACTGGAAATCTAAACCCATGCCTTTTTCCTTTCCTTTTCCTTTTCTTTTTCTCCTAGGAGTTTAAAATAGCCCTTAGGCCCACAAATTCAAACTTGTAATGCAAAAATACTTGTGCAGCAGTAGCTTTCACTGGGGAGTAACTAACCTCTGTGATTGTTTTCATTTCCACCACGAGACTTCCCCTGATGCCCAGATTTGCAGGTGTGGGTATGGCTATTCAGGTGATGCCTGGGTGAGTGGTTGCCACCCAAACACTAGCCAGGTCCAAGACCAGGGTCAGTCTGTAGCTTCATCTCCCAGAGGATCTGGCAATGTAGGAGTGCTCACCGCCCCCATACCAGACCTGATCCCTGGCAAAAAGCGAAAAAAAAAACCCTTTTATTTTTGAAATGTGGAAGTAGTAATTCCCTTTTATCTGAGAGGTTATAGCTAGGAAACAGCAGATCTCCTAGCAACTTGAGAGCAAGCAAAACCAGATCCTTTGACCTGCTGGGAAGCTGAGTCTATGGGCTCTACCAAACACTGCAGGTGATGAGAGTGGGAGCTGGCACCGGTGTTAAAGCTGAGATGCTGAGCGGAGAGAAGCACAGGGCCAGGGGAGAAGAAGGCAAAGGCAGTGCCAGTCTCAGCTGTGCAGACACCTCATAGTACATACCTGCTGGGTGCAAAGGGAACTGGCTATGTGTGCTGAGGAATACTTCTAACCTGGACTTCATATTGAATTTTACTCAGCTAATTCATTAGAGACCCACCAACATTGCCTGTGTTACCCCTGCAGATGGGGGGGGGTGCTCCTGCATCACTCAGGGTTCTGCCGGGGTCTCGCAGAGCCACACTGTGCTCTCAGGCGCAGAGTTTCACACCCATCTGCCAAGATCATGGAATTAGAGAGCAAAAGTGCAAACACAACCAAGCTTTCTATTCGCTGGATACTGCCGGAGAATTTTCCAGATATTTATTCCTAAAATTATCTTGAATAATTGAGGTGGAGTTTTTTGGAGAGAGTATGACAGAGATATGTTTTATAGTAATAAATCCTCATGGCCAAAACTAACCCCTTCAAGGAAAGGATTATTTTTTCTTTCAAACACTGCTCCTTCTCCTTCCACACCCTTCTGCCAACAATAATTTTAGAAGCAGTATCCTAAAGGACCTTACATGCAGTACGAGCAATGTTGGATGTTGACTGGCATCAGACCAGGAAGCTGGGAGATGTGCAAAGTAGATTTGTAGCCTTGGTGTTTTGTATATGTTAACATCTCTGGGTGGGTCCTGGTGGCACATTGCATTGATTCACTCTCCATTAGTGCACTGGTTGCTCATGGAGGAGAGGGGGAAGGTTGCTGGGACCTGCCAGGGAAGTGGGGCCAGCTCCTACCCACAGCCCAGACTCTCAGAGGTGGCTGTGGAGAAGCTGGTAGTGGAGCTGGAGAGACACCACATCGGGCAGGACACCTTCTGCTCCAGGGCTGCAGGGGGAGCAGGCAGCTGGCATGCAGCCAGCATCAACGGAGATGGGATGGAAGGCATCCTGGGGAGCTGAGAGGAACGGGCACAGTATGATCCCAAGCAGAAAGCTTTAGAGTTGGCCAAAACCACTCCAGAAGGCAAAGGTACAATGGGCGGAAGAGAGATTTGTTTATCAACCCTTTTACTTCTGTTCCATCTCACCCAGTCACTTTGAGTGCTTCTCTATTTATGAAGTATTTATATCCTAATAAGAACTGTCTTTTTGAGTTTAGAA
>JAAGAY010138089.1:0-28178 GCA_011801015.1 Ardeotis arabs | reverse complement strand
GGGTTCCAGTGTGAAATCCCTGCTTCTCGAAGGATTGCTGCGGAGACACCAACGGCGGGGTAAGGGCCGGGAGCAGGGCGGCGCTCCCGGCTCCTGCCCGGCAGCACGCCCCCTTCCCAGCTCTCCGAGTCACGGGGCCTGGGCGTCTGCGCGTGGCACAGAGAACAGAAGGAGTCTCCGGGCTCGGAATCGCTCTAAGCTGGGAAAGGCCCAGCATTTCCCTTCTCCCTGGCTGGCTGCTCCGACAGGAAGCGACCTCGTTGCCCAGGGAGGCCATCTCAGCAAAGCAGCGCCCTCCCGCAGCGCACACCGGACACTGACCTGAGTTTTGGAGTAGACAGAGCCCGAGATGTCCGGCACTCCTGTGTTACTGGATGTCACGGATACACCTGGGGAGAAGGAAAGGCAGGCGGGCGTTAGGTTCAGCGGGAGCTCCGGCCGCTAACAGCGGTGCCAGGAGCTGCTCCAGCAGCCCAGCTGCGAAGTGCCTGTACGGGCGTAAGCTCCTCTGCTCTGGACACGAGCCGATTCTGAACGCCTCCGGAAACAAATTTAGGGGCCTGCTGCCACCCAGAGAAAATGCACATTCTTGAAAAGCCCAGAAAACAGCAACTCTGAGAAACGCTGCAGGGACGCAGCAGATAGACAAGGAAAGAAAAACCTCCCAGCATCGCACGGTAGCGAGAACGGCCCGAGGCAACCGCACGTGAAGGCGACTCCACTGCGGGCTGGGACGGCCGGCGCAGCACGGACGCACAACCCGCGTTTCACGTTGGCCGCTTCTAAAAGGCGGCGGCACACGGGAAGGCCTCAGCCACCACTTAAGGCCCAGAAAAAGTCTACAAGTGAAAGAGGTTTGAAAGACTCGGTACCAGGTGACCTCATACAGAGCTGAAGTGTCTTCGCAAAGAGAAAACAGCGTCTTGAGGTGTAGTGAAAAAAGGGACAACAGGAATGGAGAGGCTGGAAGAGGAACCCAAACTCAGGGCCTTTGTAAATCAGCCAGACATTAACCAGTGAAACCCAGTACTGAGACAAGTGGCACATCCACGACCTTCTTGCATCTTTGAATCTAGAAAGCACGCATCTGCCAAACACAGGAGTCAACACGTTTGCAGGCCCAAAGCTGGAATAATTATTGTTCTATTGATCACATACAGGCAGTAAAAAAAACCCCAAAAAACCCCACAACAACCCCAAACCAAAACCCAAGCAGTTCAGCAATTTAAGCTCTCCGACACAAGCCCAAGGCCCCAGCCATCGGACTGCCGGGCGCAGAGGAGGGCGTGAAGTGCTCTGTGCTCCTCAGAGCAGCTCCAGACCTAGGTGCAGAACAAGCCTTTCCGAGGAGAATCCAACGACCCACGAGTTGCATCACGGTCATTTTCTTCCCTTACTGCTGGAGGCAGGAGGACAGCAGTCCCCTTCCACAGCCAGTGAGACAGGGAACGTGCCCTGCCACGGTCAGTAACTGCCGCTGCAAAAAACGCTGCGCTGGGTCTCTTACCAGTGCTGTATCCGTGAGAGCCGTAGCCGCTGGGCTGCTGGAAAGGGGTTGCTGATGCGTTGACACTGACATTCACACCATGCTGCTTGGAAGAGGTAGGAGCAACCTACAGAAAGGAGAGCAGCAGAGTGAGGAGAGGCTTCGCCGCGTCGCCCTCCTGCCCAAATCCCACGCCCTGCCTCCGGGAGACTCACAGGGAACACGGCGGGCCCGTACTGGAAGGTGCTGGGGAGCCCTGGTACCCCTGTGTAATACGGCAGACTGGTGTAACTGTAGCCAGGAGGCAGCGCTGGGTTCAGGAACGTCTGCTGCGTGGTGTGGTGAGTCTGCGTCTGGCTCTGCTGAGGCTGGGCCAAAGTCGTCGCAGGAGCAGGGGAGGAGGCATCGCCTCGGCCGAATTTTGTTAAGTCACCTGGAATACAGGAGACAGAGGAGACTGAAGAACAGTCGTGGCAAATCTTGGCCTGTTCCAGCTCAGCCCAAAGGTGACTCAGACTTGTGATCAACAGTGACTTGAACCCTCTGGCAGCTGCTAAGGACCACAGCCCTCACAAGCTGATAAGGCTGAGCTGTTAATTGCTCTCCTTATCCCTGAGAGGAGGACTTCAGCTGGGAGGACTTCAGCTGGGAAGAGAAACCCTCAGCAGCTGAGGTGCAGCGCTGCACTGCCTGATGCCAGCCAGCCCTAGATGAACTTGCCAGCGGCTGCCTGCGCAGCAACGGAGCCCAGAGCTCTCCCTGAGCCCTCTCCGTGCACCAGCAGCTGCCCCGGACACAACTCAGCTCCCTCCAGAACCAGACCTGAGGCCAGGGCAGCAGCCTGGGGGCCCTGTCCCACTGGCAAACAGCTCCTCCTCGAAGAGGAGAGTCAAATTCCAGCTGAGGATGTGTGAAGGGCCCCTTTTCACAGCAGAGCTCACACCTCTCCCTCTCTCACTGGTGGCACAGAATCAAACGCTGGCGCAGAGGCCCAGCAGCCCGCAGAGCACTTGGAAGCATCGCTTCCGCTCTTCCCAGTTCGGCCACCACGCAAGGGCTTGGCAGCAGGGCTCGGGGAAGCTCCCTTTGCTGCTCTTCATAAGCACCTGCTCGGCTCTTCCACGCAAACACTCTCCCTGTTCAGAGCTCACACGGTAAGGCAGTGAATTCCAGCTCACAGGAGAGTCCAGGACGGGCACAAACATCATCACCACCGTTAACTTGGCAAATCGCGCACGCAGCAGTGCCGCACTCCCATTTCAGCCTCAGCGTGCTGAGCAAAAGCACTTCTGCACAAACGAGCTCCTGCTGAAGCAGGGAGTGATCCACAAAGTGCAACAATTCCTAAAGCACGTGAAAGCTCAGCAGAAGCGCTGCCCGCTGCGAATCAGCAGCGTGAATAAAAGCGCCGACCAAGGTCAGCGAGAGACCAGCCACCCCCTGGGCATTTGCTTTGAATTCGACAGGTCCTAAATGCCTTCTTTTCTTTCTCACATAAACTTAATTTCTCCAGATTCTGTTTCTTGGTATTTTTTTTACTCTAAGTGCTTGAGGAGCACTGCTTAACCCCTGCCTCATCACGACCTGAAAAGCAGTTCCCCAGTTTTACGCCTCACAGATTCTTACAGCCCTTCCTCGCTCCCTTTCCAACTGCCGCATCAACTCCTACTTGCCCGTATCTTCCTGGTAACGCGCCTCGACACGACCAGAAAGGGAAAGTCAAGAATTCAGCTGCTGCGAAACACGCTCCAGAGCAAAGGCAGTGCAGGGGCTGGCACAGCCGTCGCTCCAGCAGTCAGCAGCACGAGCGCCTGATGGGATAACGCAATCAGAGCGGTGTTTTTCCCTACCAGAGTACGGATTGCTGCTCAGGCTGCCGTCTCGTCCAGTCAGCGGGGTGGTGGGTGTAGGGAATGGGATGCTGTAGTAATCCTGAAGGATGAAAACAAAAGGAGGAGTTTTACGAGCTCTGTCCAAGCAGTGTTTTTGGGAAAAGAGGGATTCCTGGATGGCAGCCGCTAGGTGTGTTGGAGTATTGCAGTTCAACCAGCCACATCAAGGCTGATCACAGCCTACAGCAAGCCCAGGTTTCTGTAGCATGCACCATCCCCCTCGTCTGGCTATGAGAAGAACCAGATAAGGTCTACTGGTATACAATCCTTACACTGCTTGGACTTTCCCCTCCACAACAGAAGGGACGCACATCGTACTGCTAAATAAACCTCACTCTCATGAAAGTATTCAGTCACTGCCTCTTTCAAGGGTCAGAGGCACAACAGCTCCTCACACCGCCGTCGGGCAAAACAGCTCTGCCTGCCGCAGCGCTCGCTCCCTAGCCCCGCTGTCAATACCACTGTCTGAATAACCAGCGCTCCGACTCCCCAGGCGCAAACGAGCGACTGATTAACTCCTCACGGCTGCCGCAGAGGTGCGCCCATCCAGCGCTCTGTTTCGCCAGCTCACAGCCCGACCTGTCTGTCCACCCGAGCACGCAGCGCGGGCCAGTTAGACCAGTGGAAGTGGCACATCCATGCCAGCTCTCAGTACTCACCAACGGGAATCTCGTCTGGAGCATCTGCAAGTCGTCGTATCCATACACCTGTGGCTAGAAAAAGAACAGGAGATTATGGTAGGGACACAGACGACATAAAAGACACTCATCTAAATGTTTAATCTAAAATGAGATAAGTGGGAGATAAAGCCAGCAGCAGACGTTCAGAGGCTACACAATCAGCCAGGTGCGGGCAGCCGGCACTCGCTACCGGAAGGCTGACTCTGCCAAAGAGCGTTTTTATGACCTGCTCAAATGGAGAGGGAGCACCAACGCCTAGCGCCGCTGCTGCGGACCACGGAGGCGCTTGACAATTTTCCTCTAGAAATCATTCCAACACCAAACCTGTCCTCACTTCGTAAGAGGGCTGTGACGCACCACTAGACTTCGCGGTCGTTGCCGCCCTTGCTGTGTGGCCTTTGTCACACCATGTTGCTAATACAGCTCCGCGCTTTCGCGAGCCATGCTCTGACCAAGGACTGTTGCTCCCCAAAGGCTGGGGAGGCTGCAGAGAACAGGCAGACAGAATCTGCTCCGGGGAGACCGAAATTACAGACATTTACCCCTGCGGGCACATGGATTTCCTCTGCTACTGTTTAATGCCCATCCAAGGCAGTCCTGCTGTGCTGATGGTAGAGTTTTTGGCTACTCTCCTACACTACACCCCTCCCTGCTAGCCGAAGACAGAGCTAGGGGGGATCTAGCAGCACGACACGCCTGCAGAGAGCCAGCTGCCCCACTCACCGGATAGGCATGTAGCAACCCTGGAGCCATGATGTATGGATTAGGCAACAACGGTGGGACTCCAGGAGGGAGATTGGGAGGGGCTTTTCCTGAAAAAGGAAGAGGAAAGGAAAAGTTCCACAGTGAAGCACACCGCAGATGCTCTCTTAGCTCCCACACTCTCCTCCTGTTTGGCCGTACCCAGGGAAGTACCTGATGTTGTTGCAACGGAGCTGCGAGTTGAGGCCGTCACCGTGGAGTTACTGCTGAGGCTGAGGCCCAGGCTGCTGACACTGCTGAGACTGGATGAAACGCTTACGACTGGCGGGGCGGCCGACACTGTGCTGGAGGAGGTGGAGAAAGTGCTAGCAGAAGAATGGAGGCTTGCTTCACTCTCCACACTTGTGTGCTAGGGAAGGAAAGGAAGAGAGTTAGGGCAGCAGGCAAACGTCACCGAGTGCAGCAATACTGCAGGATGCTGTCTATGCAAAATAATCGCGCGGCTCTGTCTGCACCAGGGTGTTCCTGAGAGTCTGCAATGAACTCGGCTGCTGCGGGCTACACAGAAACCCGCTCTGCATCTGGCTCAAGTCCAAAGTCCTGACAGCAACCAACCCCTAATGCTCCCGAGCCTCCCGCGCGGCTGCGTCCCAGCACGTCTGTCTGCTGGGAGAAGCAGGGCCGAACACCGCATTTGCAGCAGGGAGATTTATTCTGCTGCAGAAGCCAACACCCGGGGAGTCTGTACTGCAGGAGCTCCAGCAGTATATACGACCGAACCGTGACACCCCATCAGCTACCAGTTTGCTCTCAGATCTGGTTGCAACTCCACAGCACTTTCAAGAGCTGCTACAGGCTGAGAAGAGGCCGCTGTTACGTCTGAAACAGGCACGGTGTCAAAAGCCTCAAGCCAGAGGCGCACAGAAAGCGTTCTGACATAACCCTCTGTCCTCTCTCCACACAACACCCAGACTCCAGCGGGACAACCGGCAGCTCCGGTCACGACTGCAGAGCCCAAGGTCGGGCACACCAGCAGACTTCTCCAAAGGCAGGGGGAATGGGGGTGCAGTGTGCCAGAGCACGGCCGCACTCACCAGAAGAGTTGAAGCTGATGTTCGCCCAGAGGATGTGGATGAGGACAGACTGTTCTGCTGGGTGGGTAACGTACTGCGGAAGAAGGAATAAAAGGTTGTCAAGCCAAGGTGTGAGAGTCACCATTGGCAGCACCAGGCCAGACCACATTCCCCGTCTACTCAGATGGGATGAGTCACCTCAGTCTTCCCCACGGCATGAGGCAGACTTTGACGTCAGCTATGGACCCCTGTTTCTAGTTCTGCTTCTCTAGACATCCACCCACCACGCCTGCTCACCTGCTGAGCTGGGCAGTGGTGGTACTGGGGAGCTCCTCACTGTGGCTCAGGCTGCTCAGAGCTGTCGAGTGTTGGGTGGCTGTTGTCAACAGGGACGATGCAGATACCCCATCGTTGAGAGGCGCGATGCTGGGAGCAGAGGGGGAATCGGATTTCACTGCGGGGCCTGTAGCACCTGCGAACAAAAGCTTTGGGTTAGGGGCAGCTACTGGCAGCTCCTGGAGGGCAATGCAGCGGTGAGGATCAGCAAAAGCTCAGCTAGAGGGGCAGGGAGATGTGGGCCTTCCCTCGCTGCTGCCAACCAGTTACACACTTGTGACAGCGAGATTGTGTCTGTGCCTCACTTGACCCCAACACCACCATGGGCTCTGTGCAAAGAGCTTCAACGAGGTGCCTTTCACAAACAAAGAGTAAATCACTGTCATCAAGGCGTGACTCATCAAGGATCTCAGGGATCCATCAGCAGAAAGCCCAACATTTCAAGGCAAGGAAATAATCTGAGTGACAGCAATTAGTCCAGCAGGGAAAGGACTTGCTATTAGCACTGACAGAGCTTTTCATCCAAAGCAAAGAACAGGAGCAGTACAAGAGACTCAGGACACCCGCTGCACTGACAGACTCTTACCTTCAACAGCCTGCGTGGTTTGTAACGGCGTGGGTTGTACAGAATTGAAACCATTCTGAGGAAGGAAAAAAAAAATAAAAAGAATACTGAGCATTGCAGCTGCTCATTTCCAGAGGCACATCTAGTGTCAGCCCCTCCCACACTCCCTCCTCAGCTGTGAAAGAGGCACGCTACCAACACACTCGACCAGACTGCGGCGTGGTTGGTCCCAAGCTCAACCAGCCCAGTGTCGGCACGACCCCCCAGCGCATATTTGGGAAAGCAGTCCAAGACGTTTCTCTGCTGTTGGTAGTTAGGCTGGCTCAACATCCTCAACTCGAGTTCGTTAGCCAAAATCAATGTTACTGAACCTGTGTGCAGCATGCGAGAATTGAATCCTTAAGACAAAGCTAAACCCTCAGCCTGAATGCCGCTCTGCGGCGGAGTTATTCCTCGTGACACAACCTGTGGCCTGCAATAAACTTCACCGCTGTTAACCCCACTGGCCCAGCCCCAGGTGAGTAACGGAACTCAGGGCTCTGGTAGCAGCCAGAAGAAAGCTCTCACAGAGTCCACAAGCCACACGGTGAGGCTGGAGGATCGCAGAAACACTTGATAAACAACTTCACTTCCCCCCAACACAGCGCTTCACACACTATGCTTACTCAGCACAAAGGGTGAGCGAAGCTATTTTCCTACCTTGGCCTGGGTCAGATCTTTCTGGGGCGAGGAGGAGATTGAATTTGGGTATCGTCTCGTCTGAGTGGATCTCTGTTCGTACAGTGGTCCCTGAGCGCTGTTCTGGGAGGTAAATGTTGCTGTCTGTATTGTGCCGCTCTGGTAACCAGACTCCTGGCTTTGATTGGACGAAATTGTGGATGAAGATTCACTACAAAGGAGGAAAAAAAAAAAAAAGTTGACATTTTCCTCCAAAACAGCCTCGCTGTAAGCTGCTGACTCATACAGTAGACTCTTCATTTCAAATCTTCAAAATAAAGAGCCCCGAGCATCAGCATGAAGGCACCACACAAAGCAGCCAAGCAAACCACGCAGAGAAACACACCCAGACAAGGCCGGCCCCAGCACAGGAGGATGCTGGCACCGAGCCGCAGCCCGGCCTCACGCGCTGCTGTGCTCCAGGTGACATCTCACAGGCTGCCACCGCTCAGGTCCCAGCACTCAAGTGACTGGCCAGACACCAAGGGTCAGCCCAACAGACGACAGCAACTCTTCGCTTCGGCAAGGCATCACCGCAGTAGATACACCTACCACTGCGTCCTGGTTTGCCAGGCAAAAACCAGGAGAAAGCACGCGGAATCTGTTCAACCAGGGACAAGGAGCAGTTGTGCTGGGGATTCCCCTCCTGTATTCCCAGCACCACAGTCTAACGGCAGCAGGACACGTCCGCTTGCTGTGTAAGTACCACAGGCCACCCAGCCACAGAGCTGCCTGAATGAGTCTGCCGGCAACTTACGCTTTGCTGTTGCATACGTTGTCCCCCCTTTGTGACCACAGCCCAGTCAGAAAGGGTCTACTAGTATGCGGGTCACGCGACAAGCCACCTCCCAAAGCCACCTGCTTGGATTAATCATTCCCTTCCTCGCGCCCGCTCCTCACCTAGCCGTGCTGGTGTACAGGCTGCTTTGAGATTGGCTGACGGTGGCGCTTGTTGTGGGCGTCGATTCGTACTCCGCGAGAACAGGCTCCGAACCAAACTGTAACGCCCCAAACTGCAGGTTTAGCCCTGAGATATCCGCTGAGCCAGGCATTTCCACCGCAAGTGCGGGAATCTGCAAGGGAGGAACAACAGAAAGGGCCAATCACTCCCTGGGATCAGCACCGAAAATGACTTTAGTATCCACATTTCCCAGCACATGACGGCTACAGGCTTGCGTCCTCCGACTGGTGCTGTTCAGCCCAGGCAGGCAAGCTTTTCTTTGTCACCCCGACAAACAGCAGCGGGAAGGCCAAGCACAGCCCTTCCCTCACCAGCCCAAATGGATTTGGATGCCCCATCCCTGGAAACATTCAAGGTCAGGCTGGATGGGGCTCTGAGCGACCTGATCTAGTGGGGGATGTCCCTGCTCCTTGCAGGGGGGTTGGACTAGATGACCTTTGAAGGTCCCTTCCAACCCTAACCATTCTATGATTCTATGATTCTATGATTTTTCTGCCGAACACAATACAACACCTCCTTCCCCATCATCAATCTGCACCTTTGACGTTAACGATGCTTTCTTCTTTTGCTGCTTCAGCTTCTGCTGTGCTGGCTGGGGACTGGAGGACTGGTTATCTGAGGACCCCGGGGACATCTGGGGAACAGGATTGGTTTTGCTGGGCAGCGGCGAGGAAGGGGGTGCCGGCACAGTCGTAGAGGCAGTCACCACAGGCTGCTTCTCCTGCATGAACACTTCTATCATGGTTGAAGTTGAGGCGAAGGCCTGACGCTTGGTGAAGGGACTATGCACGGAAGAGTCCGTTGGGTTCTTGAGATCTACCAGGGGAGACAGAGTTGAGTTAGCAGGATTTGCTTCCTTAAAACTAAATCAAGTTCTGACACTTCTCGGTATCAAGAAAAATAAAATCATTTTGCACTACGACTCCTCCTGAAGCCTGTAAAATCAGAGAGCAGAGGTCCCCAGGATCTCCAGTCCCAGCTTTGCGCTCTCAATGCCAAGCCTTTTAAGCTCTTCTCCCCTCAGCTCCTTCCACCATCTCTACAGGACAAAGGGAGCTTGCACAGCAGAAGTCCTCTGTCCTCCAAAAAAGCGGGACCTGAGTCCCTTGTGTGGAGGCACTGCATGTCAGAGTCCTGCACGGCCCCGACGCTGCCTCCTTCCCCCTCTCTGCCAACACTGCTCCATTTCACCGCCTGCTTTTTCCCCTGCAAGTACTGGGTGTCCTCCAAGCAACACCACTGCTCGGGGCTGCCTGCCCTCGGGTCTCTGCACAACCGCACCACTCTCCTCCTTCACCTAAGCCTTACTGCAGCTTATTAAAAAACAACTCCCATTCTCTCTGACTCTCCTCTGTGGCTCCTTGCCTGAAAAGATCAGGAGCTGCCAACACTGACTGTTACTAGCACGGGGCTCCATTTTTCTTTGGCTTAGATTTGAACTAGAACCATTTCCCTATAGCAAGCAGTAAAACGTACAAGCTGAAAGAAACGGCGCTAGTACTTGACCACAGCAGGGCTCAGCATCTCATCCGAAAAGTGGGAGCCTCTCTTACTCACTGGCTATTCCTCGTGCCAGCCCAGAGATCGAGTTACTTCTTGGCACTTCACAGTTCTCAGAACCACATTCCTTTAAAAGATAACACCAGGTCAGCACCGAGATGAGACTGACAAGCGCTGGTATTCGGGAAGTACTCTCCAGAGGTGCCCACTTTCAGAGCCCTTCTCTGTTACACAGCTCTGCACTGGGAAGTCGGTTCTGCACGCCGTCAGGGTCTCAGGGAACACAAGATCCCCTGCCCTGAAGCCGGCTGGAACAACCAACAGGCAGATGGACTCAACTGCTTCAAGTGTAAAAGGAACAGCGCAAGACTCGCATGCACGGTTACATTTTACTCACAAACTCGCACCCACGGTTCTTTTGATTTCTCCAGCAGCTGGCTTAGATGTGAATTTGTAATCTGGCCCTCACTGAATCCCTAACCCTGCTCCCTGCAGAATGTTTCCACGGTTCTGGGAGGATGCCACGTTGCTTTTCCTTACCGTACTGCACGAGAGAAGAGGTCTGCGTCGTGGATCCCATGACCCAAGAAGAAGCAGTGGTGCTCCCAGGAGGCTGGGTGTGCTGGGCAGCCAGCTGAGCCAGCGCCTGGGCTGTCTTGAACTGCTCCAGGAACTGAGAACCTGTGGTACTGCCGCCTTTGGCCTCCCCGACATCTCCAAACCCTTTCCCCAGCATGCTCACCTGCAATTTCACCAATGAAATAACAAAGTCAATGTCTCCCTTGGCCCTGAACGCACTATACCCTGCTGCTTCTCACTGGGCGCCCCAGCTTAACGCTCTCGAGCTCCGGATGCACGCAGACACCACTGGCAAGGAGAGCTCATACTTCTCTCACAGCCTTTACTGCACGTGAGCACACATACGCTTACCTGTTGTCCAGCCCATGGCATTTTACAGCGTCATGGAGGCTTACAAAGAAAGCTAACAGACAGGATTCTTAAAAATGTACTAAGTTCTTCATGTGCATTCAGTTGCACTAAAAAAAAAAAACAACCACCAGGGGAACTTGGCTTTACAGTTAAGGTGGTTTAGAAAACCCTTCCTGAACTATCTCACCATCATGTGCACAATTTTTATTTCTTTTGCTGAAGAAGCATCTGCCCAGGTCTGTGCGCATCCCTGATTCAGATCCAATGCCTCCCTCCTTCACCTGTCAGCAGATGCCAGCATTTCATCCCACCCCAAACTCCCAACCGGTCTCACTTCTCAAACTGTTCAATTTGCAAGCTGGACTTCAAGAGTTTTTCCTTTCCTCTGAGCAGGAAAGAAGTATGTGTTGCAAGGTTGATAAGGGCAATAGCAGAGGAATTATCCCAATTATCTTTAATTAAGCAATGGACTTCACGCCTCTGTATGCGGAGCAGACTGGCAAATCACCACGCAGAGGACTCTGCCACCACAGGCAGTGAGCAGGTGCCAGGGCTGTATCTCCCACATTGCCCAAAGGCAGACAGAGAACGTTGGGGAAACCAGCGCCTGCCAAAACGCGCACGCTGGCAGAGAGCAGTATTTCCTTACCACGCTGTGGTGAGAGAAGGAGTTACCAGAGGCAGACTGGGATATAGCACTCTGCTTGGAATTGCTGAACACCAGCGGCTGGGCCAGGGAAGGAGCCTGGGATGACTCCAGGTTTGTTGACTCATTCTCCATAGAAGAGGGTGTCTTTCCCAGCAGGACTGCAAGATCGATTCTGGGTAAAGAAAGAAGAGAACCCCCAAGGTTAACAGGAGCTGTGTCGCACTCCTCACTTCCTTCACAGCGGTATTCTACCTCCAGCCTCAAAATTTAGAGCTTTTACTTTACCAATTGAATGAATCTGCAGAACATTAACTCACAACTGCCAGTAGCAACCTCAGAAGGACCGAGACCAAGCAAGACCCTGCATGGCCTCTACTTTAAAACATGTCTTCCATTAATTTAACACAGAAAAACGCCCCCATATCTGAAGAACCAGCAGCAGAGTCTAGGAAGACTCTAATCCAGGATTAGGACCTGGAAACTCCTAAGTCAACTTTCCCATTTAAATCCAACTCATCTTATTCAGAGCTGCTGCATTTTAGCTAGCTGGCAAGGTTTAGTCTGAGTTGGCAAATTGCTCTGGGACGCGCGTGCCACTTTTCCCACTTTAACAGTATGGGCTGTCACCTCTGTCCAGCTGTGATTGTCACATTCTCGGCAGGCAGAGGCACTGAAGACACGTTGGAGGCAGTGAAGATCTTTGTCTCAGACAGCTGAAAGAAAAAAAAAGGGAAAAGAACCTAAAAGTGAGACCAAGTAAAGCACACAAACGTTTGAGACAAACAGCCACGCAAAGATTCAAGAAGTTAAAGAGTTCAGACTTTTTAATGACCACCTGTGATTTAGCCTGGAACATATCTGAATAGGAACAGCTTTTCCTCCAGACTGAGGAGCTGCCAGTAACTAAACTGCAAGACTTCAAAACCAAAATCAGGAACCCCTGGCAGTGTATCACCCACACACCGAAGGGAAGAAGGGCTCTCTTCAAGCAGAGGCCTGACTGAACAGACAGAGAAGCTGCTTGCACCTCCAAACACAGCAGGAACGCTTCCTTCAGACAGCGCCTGGAAAGCAAAAGCTTTCCCTTCGTGCCCATTCTGCAGGCTTAACAAAAACGAGCACGCAAAACTAATAATAATACTAAAAAAGCCCAACCCTGCTCCCATCTGCAAGAAGAGAAGTTCTCCCTGGATTCAGACAGGGACTGAAGCATCGGTTTCAGAAGAAACCGATACAGAGGCATTAAAAGCAGGCGATAACAGCGTCCACTCTCCCCTGAAGGAGAGGCCAGGTAGGAAAAAAAAAGCAGGGAGACGTACCAAAGAACAAATCAGAAGATAAAGCCAAGAGCTTCTGTTCAATCCGAATTAGAAGGGCCACCAGAGGCACGTGACACATGCACGAAACCGCTGCTGCCTCCTCCGTGGGACATGGTGCAGATCAAAGGCAAACCTTCCCAAACTGTCACTCCACCAGAGGAGTGGAGCAAGAATCTTGTGTAGAGCCAGGCCAGTTTACGGACAAATTCAGCCATGCAGTTGCAGGAAATGAGAGGACTGTACTCGATACCCCGGGAGACCCCGTCCTGTCCTGTGCTCCTATGACAAGCCCTACTACACACGTACTTTAGAAGCAGTGATGTTTACTTATTCATTACTGCTCCTGGAACTGCAAGTCTGGCTTGTGCTATGCCCACAGTTTGGGGAGGGTGGGCTTTGTGCTCCTCTTGTAGCTGTGTGTGTACAAAGAGGACGGCAGCCTGACAGCAGGCACGTAGAGGAGAGGGGTTTGGAGAGTACCTACATCTTCATTCCAGTCCTCCGTGCCCCATTCTTCCGTCGCTGCCCTCCACGCACCTACAAGGATAACAACAGGTAGAGAAGTTACGCGTGCATCAAAGCTCTGCCTGCAAGAGCCAGGGAAGCACTGGGGAGCTTTGCAAGCAACTGAGTGGATTTCTATTTGCCAACCGGACAAGTTAAAGCCGTCGACCCCAACCCACAACTCAGGGGCAAGGTACTGCGATGAGATGGCCTCAGCCTTGCTTGGGCAGGCTGGGCTGAACGAGACGGACCACTGGGCCAGCAGCTAGGGCAACGCACACACCCCGACACCAGACAAGAAAGCTGAGCTTGGCAAGGAAGCCCCAGCATTGTCCCCAGCTTCTCCCTGTGCCATTTTCCTAATTCCCCCTCCTATTGCAGTAGCTGCAAGGCTCCGTGTCCACGAGCGGTTAGTGTTACCCCAGCAGGTCAGGCAGAGCACCTCCTTCAGGGGCTTCCTGCCAGCTCTTGTGCAGGACCTCACCCCCCAGGTAAACCTTAAGCTTCTCTAAAACTCAGGGACAAGTGAACCATTTGCATGATCAGCCTTTCCTGCTGCCCTCCCACTCCGAATGTGGAAACCTCATTGCACCAGGAGCTGCTGTGCACAGGCAAATGCGAATCAGAAAGGAAAATTTAAGGGACTAAGCAACCCACGCATTTTCTGTGACCAATTTCAGAAACATGCTGAAAGTGAGCGGTATCAGGGAGAAAAGCACGAGATTACAGCCACAATCCAGCACAGAGCAATTTGTAAGAGAGCAAAATCTACCAGGAAAAAAAAAAAAGTTTTGCCTGGCCACATCTCCAACTTGTTCCATCCCTCATTTCCATCACAGTTTAACCTCAGTACTTTGAATTTTACATGGCGACTTCCGAATCCATTAGACAAGTTAACGCGGTGTGAGAAGAGAGCGGGAACATTTTACATGCCAAAAAACTCAGAGCGTAAAAGCAGCCCCGTTTTGCACAGCTTGTTCTCAGCCCATGCAAACTCGATCAACAAAACCCGACAGAGCCAACAGGGTTAATCCCGGGGACGTTTACACGGACGGAACAAGTTGGCATCAGCCCTTTTGTAAGCTGAAAGCCTTTGACAGCGTAAAAACATAGCACAGGGGAACAAGAACATTGCACAGTCTTCTGCAGGACACAGTCAGGCTGGCTGAGATTTTAGGGGGAAGAACACCGCAGATCTTCCCGTATACACTTCAATTACGAGGCCAAAACATCCAAACAACTGCTTGTCTAGAAGTGGGGAATTGATGTGTGAAATAAGCATATTATCAGCGGATTATTCCTTTTTCGTTGTTGTTTTGTTGGGTGTTTAGTTTTGCCTAGCGAGTTGAGCAGATTCAAGAAGCCCTCCTGGATTTTTTGGGTCATATTTGTTCCGGTTTTGTTTAGTGAGGGGGGGCCTAAGGTGGCAGCTTCTGTAGGAAACTGCTGGAAGTCGCTTCCCTTTGTTCAGCGGACTCGGCCGGGCCTAGGGCGGACCCGCTGCTGGCCAGGGCCGAGCCAATTGGTAGCAGAACGTTCCCTGGTAACGCCTCTGCGATAACGGATTTAAGAAGGGGAAAACAGAATTAAAAAAAAAAAAGGAGATGTGAAGACACTGAGCAGGGGCAGAGAGGGAGAGGCACGAGCCTCATGGGCCTTGCAGCCCTCACCCTCTGGCCTCCCGCCGGGCGGCAACTGGGCCCGACTGGGCCCAGCCCGGCTGCAAGGAGTGGAGAGGAGATGGGATGTGAAGAGACCCTGAGAGGTGTCTGCCTGCCCGGTGTGAAGGGTTTCTGTGAGAGGAACGGCTGCAGACGCCAAGGGCAGTGCAGAAGGAGGGGGAGCAGTGATGCTGCTCCTGGCCAGAATTCCCCTGCAGCCCGGGGAGCCCACGGAGGAGCAGAGATCCCCCTGCAGCCCGGGGAGCCCACGGAGGAGCAGAGATCCCCCTGCAGCCCAGGGAGGTCCATGGAGGACCCACGCCAGAGCAGTTTCACGAAGGACTGTGGCCCGTGGCCCGTGGCAGGGACCCCACGCTGGAGCAGGGGAGGAATGTGAGGAGTTCTTCCCCCCACTGTGAAGCAGCAGCGTAAAGCAATGTGAGATGAACTGACCACAACCCTCATTCCCTCTTCCCCCCTCTGCCGCTCGGGGGGGGGAAGGTGGTAGAGATGATGTTAAGCCCGGGCAGAGGGAGGGGTGGGGGGAGGTTATCTTGTTCTCTGTCTCATTCTCCTCCTGGTTTTAGTAATAAATGAATAGTTTTCCCGAAGCCGAGTCTGTTTTGCCCGTAACGGTAACTTTAAGGATTTCTCCCTGTCCTTATCTCAAACCTCGAGCCGTTTTTCTTATATTCTTATATTTCTCCCCCTGTTCTCTCGGAGGGTGGGGGGAGTGAGAGAGAGACTGCGTCTGGTCCCGATTGGGGCTGAACCACGACAATATTAAAGTCAGAAATACAGATATTAATACAACACAACTTCCTTGAGTGCCAGGAGTCCCAAGGCTACTCCACCCCTTCCTCCCCAGACCGAAGCATCATGAGGAGTCCAACACATTAAAGGCAAAGTACATCTGGGGTTCGGAAATCCAGATTCCACCATTCCTTGGAATTTTTTGTGCCCTCACAGCAGTAGCAGGAAGGCTCCTTTCCAGATTTTCGTGGATCAGAAAGATTCTACCAGCTCAACTCTTACCCAAGAGGTGAAGAGGGAGCTGGTGGTACCTGGGTCAGCTGCACTTGGTAGGGGAGAGCAGGAAGCCAGGAGAGTTGCCCCAAGAAGAGTTTGTGCATGTAGGAATACGCCACGGGGTCTCAGTCTTGCTCTTTGGGGAAATATGAAGAAAAGCAAAGCAGCACGAAAAGCAGAAGGAAATCCTGCAGATGAAGAGCAGCAATTGATGGGGCTTTCCTGGCAAGTCTACTTCTCAAGGACCAGACACCTATTCCACGTGGCTTATGCTCCTTGCACACGAAGGGACAGATGGAAAACCACAGATCTGCGATGCACAACCAAGCATACGCCAAAAAGGCTCCAGAAAGCTTCCTAACCGGCACAACGTGCTTGGTTTCTTTGAAAAAACTAAACGTATTGCTCTCCACCAAGATCTTCTGAGGAGGAGAGCTGCAACACAAGCAATGCCTGGACACTTCTAACACCGTTTCAGAAGTGTCGTCTTCTGAGCAGCAGTCCTTCCTCTCTGCTTTAAGGAAGCCCTTCAAAGAGCTGCTGGTCTTTAAGCTCCTCAAGCCAGGACAAGGGGAAAAAATAGAATTAAAAGTCAATAGGTGTTTGCAAATATGAATGTGCTGAAGAAAAAAAAAATTCCTTTGTGTCTTCAAGAGTTTCCCCCCTCCTCCAGATACACTATCTCTTAAACTGAGATGAGCAACCAGCTTGCTCCTCCCTCAGCTCATCAGGCGGTCTGCCGCCGTCTCAACGACTGGAGACACGCTCCATGCCCCAGCCTGGGCGACAGACCCATCCACCCCCACTCTGCACCTCAAAGGAACATGAATCCAAACAAAGCCAAAGCGTGGCAAAAATCTAACGGCGGCATCGGAGCCTTGTGCTGCCTGTGGGAGTTAAAGATTAACCCAGAGGCGAGAACTGCGAGATGCTCCAGAGCAACAGAAGCACTGCAAGTACGTCTGGGCCCCTGCAAAAGAGACTCTGCGACCTCAACGCGCCTCCTCCTGTCCTGACCTTCAAGAGCAAAGCGGCAAGTTCCTCCAGAAGGGCCCTTAGCCTCAACTTAGAGACCTCAGCTTAGATCGAGGAGACGTTAGTCAAGCATGATTTTGGGCTCGTTATGGACACCGGTGGGACCCAGTAGGTATAAGGCAAACTGGATCATCTCCTGGGTGTCTCCTGGCTTCAGAAAGCATAAAGGTTTAAGAGCGGGAAATAAAGTGGCCAGGCACTGAGTAGCTTTGCCATGAAGCACCCTGATCATCTCCAAATGCAGCCACCTTCTACTGCAGGGCAGGTCTGCTCAGGTGAAGAAAAGCGGCGGCTGGGCAGCAAGAGCATGCAAAAGCAGCCACCCAGCACACTGCTCACCCAGAGGGAGCCGTAAGCAGAGGCAAAGCGCTGAGTTTAGCCAGATTATTTCCCCTTGCAGCAGCGTTTCGACCCTAAGCAGAAACACAGCGGGGAGGCCAGCGAAGCGATCGCTGCAGAACTGCGCCGAGGAAACGGCACGGGGACAACGGAAGGGAGACAAGTAGAACACGACTGAGCTGCCTCATGCGTCCTCCCCTCGGGTGGGACACTCTGCCGTCAGTGCTGCGGACACACAGCTGCTCTGGGGACTGAGAAGCAGTGGCTGAAGTTAAAATTTACACAATCCACAAGAATTTGGGTTAACCTCTCCCAGCTTACATTCAAGGTGTCAGCGTTAGTAAAAGCACAGCCAGAACAAACATCAAATATTCATTAAAATGAGTGAGTTAAGAGAGAAGAATGACATATCCACAGATATTTCAGGGGTTTTTTTAAAAAAGCTGTAAGTTATCCAGGGCAGTTAGTGCACCTGGATGTATCGTACCAGGAGCAGTGTCAAATTTTCGGGGATAATTTGACCCCTCACCCCCAATGAAATCAAGTCCTGAAACAAAAAAAAAAAAAAAAAAAAGGACAGATAACCAGTGAAATTTTGATGCGAAGCGATGGCGAGTTTCATTGTCCCCACGTACACCACACACACTGTACCTGTGGATATTGTGAATTTAAAGAGATGCTTGCGGCTACTAAAACAGGAACAAAATGACCACGCACAACACAGGTGAACAGCGTAGTTGCACGATAAACTCTACCGCTGCATTGTAGCATTAGAGCAAATTTGAGTTGTTCCATCAGAAAAATCTTCAATTCCCCCCAGCCACGCTCTGACCCACTTTGTTCACAATTCCACAAAACACCAACACAGAAAAAAAACCCCAAACCCACACAGAAACCTGTTCAGACTAGGCAGTTAAACTTCCAGCACTTAGAGCTCATCCACTCCCATCCCTTTTTCCTCCAGAGACAAGCGTACCCGCTGCCCTTAACACATGCCCACACTACTCCTTCTGGTATTTAGAACTCCGTTTCTCAGTCAGCAAGAAGACGATCGCTCAATCTGCTGGCGTTTTACAAAATCATGCTTATTTTTTTCCCCCCTTTCAAAATAGCTCTGCATTTTCTGAAAAAAAAACAACCCAAACCCAAACACAAACCACCAAAATACAAAGCAACCACAAAATCCCCTACACTAACAATGAGTAGTAAAAGATACCACAGCTTACAGCGTTTTATTTCTCTCTTTCCAAAGCTATCAGTCTTTCAGCAAACACAAGAAATATGGAAGTGGCCTAAAGCAATACTAATGTGGTTGTGAATGCTTCTTATAACCAAGATGTGGTATTTATTTGAATGCTCAAAAATCATGGAAAAATAGTTTGACTTCACAGTGGTGCAAGATTGCCCCACTAAAAAAAAAAATAATAAAAAAAAAACAATAAAAACCACCCACTCTTAAAACCCCACACTAACAGACTACTTACAGTCAAGGATTGTCCCTTGCGACTCTGTCCAGTTATCACACTGCAAAACCTGAGTTCATTTGTGTCTTACAACAGTGTGCATACTTGAAACAAAAAAAAAAATAAAGTACCATTTTTCCAAGGAAAGAGAATATGCAAGGGCAGGCTCGTGTTCACGACCTGCCCGGTGAAGCAACGTTTGCTTTGAGCAGGGGAGCAATGAAGATTTATTTTCAGCTGCTTTCTGTATCAAGGTCTGAGCCTACAGCGGTTGGGCAGGATGACCATGAAAGAACTCACACCAGAACAACCGCCCAGCTCCCAGTTTGCACCCTAACAGGTATCAGGGCACCTCCAGGTGCAAAGAAACGGGGTCACTGAAACCCACCTGTGAACCTACAACCCGTTCCTCCGTCCCTGAGCCAAGGACCTACCCAGAACCTCCTCAGTGCAACTGGACGGAGAGAAAATCCACTTACCCTACACATACAAAACAGTGAACCTGCGCGTGAAGACCACTTACTCGTGCCATCGTCTGGCTCAAAGCTGCCAGTGTTGTTCCACGTGTTGTTGTTGCTATTCCCGTAGTTCTCATCCACGCCGGCTGGCTCGGCGTAGTCAGCCGGGTTGAAAGTTCTGTAAGAAACAGGACGATGGAAATGTTTACTCCCTCTCCCTAAGAATTTTTAAAGCAACTGATTTTATGCAGGCCGTGACACATCTCGAAGAGGCTCAAAAGACATTCTCTCAGCAGAGGGACGCTTCAGCTACGCTAGTCATTCCAAATTTAAGTTAGCATGATGCAGTTTTGGCTTTATTTAAAAAAAAAAAAAGAAAAAAGGAAAATCAGAACAATCAGAACACAAATGACTGACACAAACAGTACTATTCATGCACAAAGACTTATCTTTGCTGCAGTTGGTACCCGTGAAACTTACCCCATGCCTTGGGCAGAAAACCTTCCCCCTCGCCTTCCAGAGCCACCTGTAAAATACACACACACGCACTGCTGAGCGTCTTTCTTGGCTCTGCATCACCAGGAAAAGAAACATTTGAACAACATATGGAGTTCTGATGCCAGAATATGAAAGTGGTGAGGATCTCTTTGAGCTGATAGAATTCCCAGTAGCGTCTTTATATGTACGGGAATGACCTCAGCTGCCTAGCAGCACAATCAGCGATGCACGATTCCGGGCTCAGAGGCGGCTTCCGGCTGGCACAAACCGTAAGGAGCGGACCCCAGGTTCCGATTTCTGCAGTGTGCATCCTCAGCAACAATTCCTGAGCAGCACAGACTTCGTAGAGAAATTAATTTCTGCCAGGGAGTATTTAAAAACCAAGCTAAGCGTCTGCACAGCAATGGTGCTCAGCCACACAGGCAAGAATGAGGAGGATCCAGATGCTGTTCCTAACAAGCAATTGGCCCACCTGCCAAATAGTCACCTCCATTTTTTTTTTAACTTCCCACCTCTATAGAATAAAGCCCTGGTTTTTTTCCAGCTCCACAGATGGGATGTAAGAAGTAGATACCGTTTCTAGCATGCTTGAGATGGGGAAGCGAGGTATAGGGACTAAGTGTAAGCACAAGGACAGAAGAATCAAGTGCTTATTTTCAGCTTGGCAATTCCTCCCCTAAAAGAGGCTTTTAAACCTCACGGAGGAGACAGACACACTGATGTAATTCTTCTCCTCCCACCCTCTCCGACCTCAAGCCCCAGGTGTACCTCGGCCTCGGCCACGTCCCCGCCTCCCTCTTTCTGTGCCTCTTCCAGAAGATCCTCCACTCTTACCACCGTCCAGTCCATTCTCCTGGCCCCGAACTGGAAGACAAGAACAACGCAAAGACAATTTCAAGATTTATCCTGCGTCAGGGAGGGTGCAAGACCAGATCTCAAACTCTGAAGTGCGGCGGCTGTGCGGGACATCACACCGCCAAACACCCCCACAACTTTTTATTTAAGCTGATGGTATTGAGGGTATCACTCAAGGAACCATCTCAGACAGGGGAGCGTCCAACAGGTCGCCACACACACCAGGATGGTTTTAATCAAATACACATCTGCCCTAGAAGCTTTACTGACAGCTTTTCCGCAGCACAACGCGCCCCGGTGCGCACCGCGGCAGGAACGGGTGTTATTAAAGGGCAGGTCCGTACACTCTCTTCCACGGCTGGCACCTCGCCCCCGCCTCGGTGGCCCGCCACGTCGTCTGCTGAAATCCCGATCTCTCTCCCGGTTTTCTTTGCTTTCTTCACTGGGTTCTGTCTGTCCGCTCTCTTTCTGTCCCGAGACACCCTTCTTCTTCCCGACCATTTCCCAGGAATGCTGAAGGTTTGCAGAGCGGAAAGAAGTTAATCATAGTTTGATCGATGCAAGATGCAAATACACACGTGTTTAAACATGCTACAGAGAGTATAACAAGGGTCTCCACAAAAATGGTTTCCAGGCCAATTTTTTTTTTTTTTTTTTGGAACCGTCTATCAGTCTCCACACAGTACAGCTCCCTCCTCCCAGGACTGGCATGCAGTTCCAGGTAACAGGAGACGAGTTATTCCATTTCTGCCAAGATCTACGAAACGTCTTAAACAGAGCGGGCATAATAATTACCCAAGTTCCACACACGGATAAATCAACCCTGTCTGGGGGAAAACAAACTCTGCCGTTTCATATCGGTCACTCTTTCGGGGAGCTCTCAGAATAACCCTGGTAAATGTTCCAAAGTGCTTTGCAGCCAATATTTTGGGGGAAGTGATTCTCTTATATGCAGAGTGATTTAACAAAACCCCTTCCCTAAACAGCAGCTCACAGGGAGAGGAGTATCATGGAATTTATCCAACAGGGAAGTTCATGCCATCTCAAGTTCAACTGTAAGAAGTCAAGCACGCCTCCAGCTTACTGCCGTGGGCCTGCAGTGGTTTATTTGATGACAGCCTGCAGTGGTTTCATACTCAAACTGACGCTGCACACTGTTAGAACAATTAAAAACAGTCACAGGTCATTGATAAACACCTGAAAACGTAATTGGCAGACAAGTAAACAGCTGGTTTTGGATAGCAACACGCAGGGACAGTGACAAAAAAAACAACATAGAGGCAGAAACTGCCTTCAAACCGAAGGCTTCCGAGTTCTCTCTCCATAGGTATCTGGCTCAGAAGGAAATTCAGGAAAATATTTACTTTGAATACTGTAATTTTAAGGTAAATATAACCCAATGCTAAGATCACACCACTGTTTGAAATACGGTATGTTAGGAGTTACCAGCTCAGCAGCTGAGCTGTCTTCATCAGCACAGGACTATCTGAGCAATTAGCAAATCTGCCTCTTATCAGAAAATCCCCTTTACGGGATCGCTGCACAAGCTGAATCCAGGCCAGCAGCAGTTACAAGACCTTTGACCAACTACAGTGCGGCCGCTGCCTGCGCTCCGTGCTGCCAGCGCCAGCCCGCAGGCCCCGCAACGGCACTGCGGGCTGGAGAAGCTGCAGGCGCTGGAGGGCTTTGCTCCGCCAACTCCGCGTCTGCCTCTACAGCTCTCCCGCAGCCGCTGCGCCTCGCCCTGCCTCTCACGCTGCTTGGGTGAATAAAGGAGGCAGTGCTACACAGCGCCGCTTGCTGCACGCTATCCTGGTTGCTATTTTCAGGAGTGACGCGTTTATCTAGGAACTGCAATTGCTGGGATAGCAGGAGTTTATTGTTTAACTAGAAGCCGCTGGTTACAAGGGATGTGGAGGAAAATAGTCACGGCAGAGCTTTCCCTCAGCAATGCACATTCGTATCATCCCCCTTTCCGACAGGTTTTTCCAACAGCTACTTTGTTGTCAACGGAAAGGGCTCTCTAAAGGCAAGGAAGAACCCTTCCGTGCGCCGCGCTGAACGGCCGGTGCCAAAGCCAGCGAAGCACCCGATGCCGGGGAGCAGCTACGTTACACGGAACGCAGCCTGAGCTGTCCAGCTCATCCATCTGCGCTCAGGGAGAGAAAATAATGAGCTGATGGAGGATATTCCAAAGTGATATTTAAACCCTCAACTCTTTACAGAGTTGAGTGGGCACAGCCAAACCAGGGTGCTGGGAGGATACGTTTGATCAGCTGCGGTTCGGAAGGATCTGGGATTTGTAGGCTGTAACAGAACTTGCGTCTCTGCTGCCTTGGTCCCTGCACACGAGGCAGGAGGCTCCTCCTGAGCAAGCGCTTACGTGTTCTCAGACCTGACTCTGGCTTGCCCGGGACAGGCACCTGCACGAGTGACAGCAGCTGAGCCTAACTCCAGAGAAAACAAACAGCAAAAAGACCCTCAAAAGCGCGGCACGGGCGTGGGCACACGAGGCAGTCAGCGCACTGCTAAGCAGCAAACGTTTAGGCCCAGAGACACAAAAGTGCATTACTCTAACAGAAACGAGCCACAGCTGAGGCAGCCCTGCCTTTCAGCGCAGGTCACTTGACCCTGCTGGGAAGAGGTAAGTCACTTCACACTTACACAGCCGCCACTGTACTGCTGCCAAAGCGCTCGGATTCAAAAGGAATAGGAAATAAGTGATTTACTGCGTTTCCCCCTCTATTGCTCTGGGCCTGCTGGCCACGCTCATGTTCTGTGCAAGCCTACAAGAGCAGCATCAAGAAGCCAGGACACCACTGTGCTTTACATGCCACTTGTGGAACTAGTCAGTCACTCTGGCTCTCGTTATCCGGACGTTACTGCGCGTCTCGTCTCCAAACGCACACTTACACCGAACCAGGCCTCACCAGACTTACGGGACCCAATCCTACCGTGTCCGGATTGCCCTCCAGCAGCACGTTGATGGCTCTGTTAACATCTCCGTTGCAGTCATGCAGAGCAATCACGCACTCGTCCTGGTTCTTGCCCGTGATGTCGATCAGCTGTACAAAAGACACCACCACGGTCAGCATGTTCCAAACCACAAAGGCACCGAAATCTCTACGGATCTCTTAGGAGGCAAGCAAGTTGAATCCCAAACCAGAAATCCTACAAAGAAACCTCAGGGTTTGGGAGTCTCCCCAGCCTCCTCAGCTTAATTACGTTCCCTCAAGGAGAAGTAACCGAGAGTAGGAATCTCCGAGTTACTGTTGCTTCACCACAACCCAACCTACAACCTCCTTTTCTCAGGACAACACCGTTCCCTGCCTTCTGCGGCTCCACACGGCAGGTACCAGAACCCCTGAAAAACAAACCAGCCCAAGGAAGCGCAGGGAGCAGCCAGCCACACGCGTCCCTCCCACCTCCCGCAGCGCCGACATCGACCTCGCCTTCCTGTCGGGGTTCACCCTCACTTTCCACACTCACTTGTTTCACCTTCTCCTCAAAGTCAGCGTCGTTGTGGTCCGAAATCATCTGTGCGAGTCGAATCTGTTCGGCAGTGGCCTAAAGAAATCAAACGGAGAGCGCGTGGTTGGAGCAGTGCATTTCCAACAAACTTTCCTCTAAAGACCATACTGCTTCCCCAGGGTCTCTGGGAAGGAATCAAAATGATGAAGAGGAGGCGCAAAAAAAGGGTCAGAAAGAGGAAAGCTTCAGAGAGAAGGTCAGGCAGAAGAGAAGCAAGCAAGGGGAGTCTGGAAGAAAGGGACGTACCGCTGGATGGCCTCGCGGCACGGGGTGAGCGACAATCACCTCAGCTGTGTCCATTTTGAGGCAGACCCTTTCCACCACCAGAACATCAAGACCCACTGCAGGTGGCTTCTCAGCCACTTGCCTTCATTAAAGTGAACGGGGAACGGTCAGAGGGAAATGAAAACAAATCTCAGCCCCGGACCCGCTCACAGGCACCGATGCAGAAACCCCACCGTCACCGGCTGCCCAATTAACACGGCCCTGCGAGCAGCACCCTGCAGCACGCGGGAAGTTCGTCAGGCCAAGTCCAGCCGTTAGCGCTGGGCCAGGCAGGAGTGCCAGGTCTCCACCTCCACGCTAACTGGTTTCCATGGACGCTGCCCTTACCTGCGGCCGCTGCTTGTGCTGTGTCTGGCTCTGTGTCTGTGTCTGCTCCCAGTTCCCCCGGGCTCGGTTAGTGCCCACCGATGTCATCATTTACAGTATATACAAATAACAGTATTTACAAGGTAGAACTCTGTGGTGGGTCAGGGGAGAAGAGAGAACAGACTGTTAGAAACCAAAAACAAAAGGCAGCACCAAGAGTGAACAATCGCGTGGGCGAGGCAGCCAGTAAAGTCCTTGCGGGTCCCCGCCCTTCCCGCTGCTTCCCCAAAAGCCACGGTGGGCCAGCCTACCATTTCCACGTGCCCCCAAGACAAAAAAGGCCACTTGTGCATCTCCAGGTTTCTCCACTGCTACCACGGCAGAGCGCTCCGAAGGAAACATCACCTGCATCCAGGTGGGAGCAATCGGGACCCAGGAGCAGAAGCGCTTGGGGTAAAGGGTTTAACAATTCGCTGCTAAAACACGAGTGCGTGAGAGGGCACGGCTTTGCGGTGACCGGGGCTGTAAGAGGCTACGGTGACCACCTGCAGCAAGGGACGCTTGAAAAATGCTCTGAAGAAGCTTCACCTTGAGAGCAGAACGGCTCAGAGCCTCAGACACATCTCCTACTTCCCTTTCTCGCCTTCAAAGCGGGAGAGAGGAAGCAAGAACGCTCCAGTAGTAAGTGCTGCTACAGGATTCTGGGATATTGTCTTTCAAAAATACCACCCCTGCAGAACTGCCCCCTTTCGCTTGCTTCAGCTGTTCCCCAGAACTGGAAATAGTAAGTTTTCTTCTGCTGAGTATTCTGGATGTAAAACAAAACCTACCAAAAAAGTGAACTGGATGTCAACAAGGAATAACAGCCAGTAATGTTGTCAGGCAACTGCTCGAGGCAAAAAAATCGCCAGTAAGAGTTCAGGCCGTGGGGCATCCAGAGCAAGCGGAGTTCTACAACCTCGCGCTGGGCTCCAGGGGAAGAGCCCAACTCGGACGGTCAGCACGGGGTCAGCACGGAGCGGTTTTACCCTGCCTCTCGCCTCCCAGGCGCATCTCACGGCGCTCGGCAGAGCCAGCTCCTTCTGCGCCCCCAAACTCTCCATAATTGCAAACTTCACGTTTTTAGGTTTCGTTAGTAAGACCGCGACGCCTTCCTTCAAAGCAGCAGGGCCTGCCTCTGGTGCCGGCGCTGCAGGCAGACGCGCGGGACAGGGGAAGGAGCCGCAGAAAGAGTGTAAGAACTGGGAGGAAACTCGAGCGAGAAACAACAGAACCTGCAGTATAAAATCTGAAATATTGCGAACACCAGCGGGGCAGCGCAGAGCGAGACCCGGCGTGCAAGGCAGCGGAAGCTCAGAAGCAGCGTTAGCAAACGGCTCTGGAAGAACCGGGGAGTCTCTTCTCAGAGTCCGCGAGAGGCCAGGCGGAGAGACCTTCTCCTGAGAGCACGGAGACCCTAACGTCCCCTCAACACGCACGCCACCGCTCCTGCTCCCCCCAGCACCTCGCGCTCGTTTCCAAACGCAATTGCTCCCGCAGCTTCCCGCAAAACCTGACAAGTTCACCCTTTGGGGCCACCCATGCCTCACGGCAACTGAAAACCACACTTTTCCAGCTGCACGGTGCCAAGGTTCCCCATCAGGACAAAATCCAGAAGCCACCACGGCGCGTGCAACACCCAGATTTAAGGAAGAGCACCAAGCCTGGGCAGAGCCTCCTGGGCTACGCAGCCACCCCCCCACGCTCCACGCAGGTTCCTTCCCCGCCGTATTTATTTCTTCGCTCTCCGCTGCTGCATCTCTTCCAGTTTTAAGCATTTCACACACAAACAAGTTGTCATATTAAACCAGCCCGGCAGCAGAACCGCGGGCCCGCAGGGAAGCGATCCCGCGCGATCGCAGTAACTTCATCTGCGATTTCAATAGGATGCGGTTCCGGCAGGCTGCTGCCCCAAACCTTTGCGTTGTTCAACAGCTGCCACGCGCCGCTCTGCCCAGCTGCGCGTCTGCCACCATCAAATCACGATAATTTTTTTCTTTAATACGCAAAAAAACCACAATAAAAGCATCTATTGTAGAGACATCAGCCAGGACCTGACCCCACCGAGACCACGGGGTAAGCAGGCGTCCCCACGCAACACTTCCCCCGCGCTGCGCTGAGGGAAGAGGACTCGGCTGCTGAGAATTTATTCCTCAGTCGGGTACCTCCAGCACAGCTCACGGGCAACATTTAACTGCAAATCTTGATTCTCCTGACACTTAAACCGGCCCTGCGCGGAAGTAACAACAATATGAGTTGACCGGTTCAAAGCAGTCATCATCAAAAATATTTTACCTTTTTTTTTCTCCCAAAAGAGCAAACCCATATATATCCACCGAGAGGGAAGTAACAAAAAAGGGCAACTCCAGCCCAAAGGAATCGTGGCCGATCCGCACCAGAGAAACAGCGTTCAACCGGGCAAACGCTCCCATTTCAAGACGTGAAAACAAGGAAAACATTTGTACAGGATTTAGGGAAAACAAGAAGCTCCACAGCTACAGGTTACAACACCTTTTCTTCAAAGAAATGGCAAGTAAACGTGAGGCACTTTGCTGTTACCCCTCCTCCTTTTCAGCCTACACTGCTCCTTGCCTCCCGCATCCCGAGGGGAGAGAGTCTCGGCTACACGAAATGCGAACTGTGGAGTCTCCAGAAAAAGAGGTGATACAGAAACATAACGAACTGTTCATTTTATTGGAAATTTCAGGTAAGTTACAGTTGTAGGACAAGGATCTGTCGGTCACAGCCGCTATCACGGGCTGCGTCAGACCCGCCCGCTGACGCCGGGCGAGTCCTTGCACATCCCAGCCTCAGTTTCCCTGCTCTGTTAACACAGAAAATGGGCATTTCCACCTCCCTCCAACTAAGCTCCATGAGCGCATACGAAAGGCTCCAAAGCGCCAAAGGAAAGGACCACACGGGGCAAAGTATTCTGAACGATTTTTTCCTGCAAGGTGGGGCAGAAAAAGCGCCCGCGGGAGCCCCCCGCGCGGGGCTGGTTTATCAGCGTTACGGGTTTTCCTCGACAGCGGATGCATCGCGGCCGCAAAGCCAGCAACCCCCGTGTGCGCAGAGCGCAAGACTTCGGGGGGATGCCCCCAAACTCGCCGGCAGAGACCCCAGCCGGGGACCGACCTGCAGTGCCTCGCTGGGTGCCCCAGGCGCCGGTGCCGCCGTGCAGGAGCCCCCGCCTCCACGACACCGTCACGGAGCCAGCGCCTCTCGCGGGCCGGGATCGCCAAACCGGCATCGCCCAGGAATTCCGCACCGAGAGGCCGCCGCCGGTAACGGGGGCCGGCGGCAAGCCAGCAGCCTTGAGAGCGGGGCGGCAGCGGGGCGGCGCGGGCCCCATTGTTACCGCCGGC
>JAAGAY010138088.1:0-30402 GCA_011801015.1 Ardeotis arabs | reverse complement strand
CAGTCTCTCTCTCACTCCCCCCACCCTCCGAGAGAACAGGGGGAGATAATATAAGAAAAACAGCTCGAGGTTTGAGATAAGGACAGGGAGAAATCCTTAAAGTTACCATCACAGGCAAAAACAGACTCGACTTGGGGAAAACTATTCATTTATTACTAAAACTAGCAGGATAATGAGACAGAGAACAAGATAACCTCCTCCCCACCCCTCCCTCTTCCTGAGTTTAACATTATCCCTACTACCTTCCCCCCTGAGCGGCACAGGGGGGAAGAGGGAATGGGGGTTGCAGTCAGTTCATCATGCGTTGTTTTATGCCACTGTTTCATAGTTGGGGGAAGAACTCACATTCCTCCCCTGCTCCATTGTGGGGTCCTTCCCACGGCCCACAGTCCTTCATGAAACTGCTCCGGCATGGGTCATCTCTTCCACAGAGTGCAGTCTCTCCAGAACAGCTGCCCCAGCAGGCCCTCCACGGGCCACAGCCGCCTTCAGGCATCCACCTCCCCCGGTGTGGGGTCCTTCACAGTCTCCAAGTGGATCTCTGCTCCTCCGTGGACCTCCATGGGCTGCAGGGGGGACAACCTGCTCCACCATGGTCTTCACCACAGGCTGCAGGGGAATCTTGGCCAGGAGCCGCATTACTCCTCCCTGTCCTTCTTCACTGACCTTGGTGTCTGCAGCTGTTCCTCTCACAAGAAAAGTTCGTTCTTCACAACAGGCTGGCAGACGCCTCTCAGAATCTCTTCACATCATCCATCTCATCTCCTCTCCACTTCTTGCAGCCAGGCCGGGCTGAGTTGGGCCCAGTCGGCCGCCTGGCGAGAGGCCAGAGGGTGAGGCCTGCAAGGCCCACGAGGCCTGCACCTCCCCCTCTGCGCCTCTGCCCCCACTCAGCTTCTTCACATCTTCTCTTCTCTTTTTTTTTTCTGTTTTCCCCTTCTTAAATACATTATAGCAGAGGTGTTATCACGGAACATTCTGCTACCAATTGGCTCGGCCTTGGCCAGCAGCAGGTATGCCCTAGGCCCGGCCGAGTCCACTGAACAAAGGGGAGCAACTTCTAGCAGTTTCCTACAGAAGCTTCCACCTTAGGCCCCCCCTCACTAAACAAAACCACAACAGCTGTGAGTTATTGTACTGTATTTGTTTTCCCTCTCTGTTTTGTTTTCTTCTGTTATCTCTCAAATTTATTTTTTGTTTCATCTTTTGATTACCAATTTTCCCCTCCGTCCCACTGGAGGGCGGGGGGGAATGAGTGAGAGAGAGACTGCGTAGCTTGGTCCTGAGTGGGGCTAAACTACAACAACATCTAAGTCCAAAATAAAAATCACAAAAGATTTATAATGAAAACAATAATATTGTTAGAAGCAGAAAGGTTTATCAAAGGATGTTTCTGGTGAGGCAAGTAGGCTCAGCAGTAAAAGCACTTATCAGGAAAACAATCTGAGTCAGAGAGAGCCTTGTACTGTAAATCCACTGTGTCAATATACTAATGACTTTCATTACCTTCCTACTGAAGAGAGGGTGGGTTATCTTCCACTGATGTGGAGTTGCACTCTCTTGTCCTTTCATGATAGGGTTAAGTGCTCCAATTACTGGACCCTAACAGAACAACGGCACAGCTTCCTCAGGGCTGCCAGAGACTCAGACAGAATGTTGGTGGGAGACACAGAGGCTGTGTATGGGTCCAGCTACTGCTAATGCTTAAGGATCACTCCAGAAGAGGGGGAAAAAAAATTAAGTCCAGTTTGAAGTACAGGAAAGTAATGAGGCGTTCTCATAAGATTTTACCCTAAAGCAGTGAAAATCCGATGAGACAAATTGATTTCCTATTTTCTGCCATGGCCAGATGGAAAGTAATGAATTGAGATATTCTTGCAAGATTAGTGTTCAATCTAATCCCAAATCAGGAAATGGACCCGTTCTAGTTTTTGATTCACTTTGAAGCTAAAAGTGCTAGGACATGCTTCTGTCTGGAGCCTGAGCCCCGTGACTCGGTGAGCAGCATGAATTCAAGGTGCACTGCTCACCTCTGCCATAAACTTGATGCGCTCTGCAAGACCCATTTGTGGAATATAATCCGGACAATTTAAAGAGCAAACACTGAGAGAGAAATTTTGTATGGGTAAGAATGAGCAGAGTAGCAAGCACTTGAGGCATACTGTATGAATCTGAATGAGAAAGTGTCTGTCCGAAAGAGTTTTCATTCCAAATAGGAAAAAAAAGAGCAGAAAGGAATATCCCTATTTTTAATATATATATATATACATATGAAACATAATTGTATGTGAAGAAAATTACTTGAAATCAAGCACGGAGTCACTGGATAAACAAAGCATTACTCCTACATCTCTAGCACCTTCTTCATAATGAAAAGTCTGTTTTCCCTCTGTGGGTATTGCTTTGGGTAAAAGGCCTCCCCACTCCTCCAGGGATATGTCTACCTAACAGTCATGACAATATAGTATAGTTCAAGCTGTATTTAAATCAAGCAGGTAAATACAGCATGCAACTAGACTTGGTGTTACTGCTCGAGTATTTATTGTGGCTCTTGGGCCAGGTTTGTAGGTTGCCATCCATCTCCCTGCCACCGCAAGTGTGCTGCTGGCATCTGGACACTCTTTCGTTGCTGCATTGCTGAGGGGCATATGCTGCTTTCTAGGCGCTGCCAAGTGAATGGGCCTGAGTCAGGTAGCTGCGTGTGTGAAGTTGATTTTGCCTCCCAAGAACGAAAGGCGAGCACCAACCCAGGGCCAGATGGGAAGGCAAATAAGAGAGAGCTGGGAAGAGCTGGAGGAGGTGAAGCTGTGGCTGCTGCTTCTGACGGCCTGGGAAAGGAGAGGCAGCTCTGGCTACTGCCCCACATGTGCTGGGCAGTGACACGAGGCCAAGCCTGCCTTCTACTACAGGCACAGGAGGCAACAGGCACCGACCATCTTGCTGTGCCTGCCCCTTCCTCTTACCTTTAGTGCTAACGCAAGAGGCCCCTGCGTCGCAGAGGCTATAGAGGGAGGGCAGGCACACGATCCTGGCCGGCTGCGTGGCTCTGTGGTGACAAGGATGCTGTCACTAGGTTATGCGGGGCCCTAACAGGACATCAGAAGAAGGTGATCTGCATCTTCTGGTGAGGGCAGGGTGGGTGGGGAAAGCAAAGCTACAGGACCTGAAGCAACTGAGCTGCAATGGGTGTCTAGGGAGTCACTTCACAAAGAACAGTAAAATATTCTTGTCTCATTCTTCCCTCAAAGCCTGGGCCATCCCTTGCCTGCTGTCTGTGAGCACAAACAGATAAAGCTGAGCGTTGCCTGCTGCAGAGCTGCCTACAGCTGGCAGGCAGCATCCTGTCAGCTGCCCCTCTTGATGGAGGCATGTAGCCGGACAGAAGATCGATGCTTGCTCCTTGCACTTCGGCAGCTTAAAAGCAGCCTAGCCTCTGTGCCAGCACCCCCAGGACTGAGGCTGCTGCACACTTGTTATTTATTTGTCTCTTTTTCAAAGTGCTTTCCCCGTCTTAGCCCACTGCTGCATTTCAGGAAGGATTCATGCAAGGCCACGCCAGGCATTCGGTGATCACAGGCTGTCATGAAAATCACAGCCTATCATGAAAATAATGACATTATAAAAGTAATAAGTGCTGCAGTTTGTTTTCCTCCAAAACCTAGAAGCTTTAGAATTCATGTTTTGGGGGATTTAGTAATAGTCACAAAGGCTGGAAAATTTGATTTATTTTACCATAATAGTGAAGACTGCAGATTTTAAGAAAAGCAGTTTTGCATGACGGGGTGAAAATCTAGAAAATTTGCAGTTTATAAAAACTAAATCCAAACTTATTTACAAGGTAGAAGAAACTCAAAATGGAAAAAATACAACCTCAAAAAGGGTAGAGTCACAAATGAGATAAAGATAATAATAGAAACATTCACATTTTCTGTCTATTTTAGCTATAAAAACAGTGATATTTTCCAGTTAGGAACTCTTCACCAGACAGAAGAGATTACCCTCACTGAGTCAAATCTACCGCTGATACTGAATGCATAAAATGTAGGCCACTGCCTGAAGTATATTTTCAGGAGCATCCCATAAGGATGCTGAGCTTCACAAATGCTTTCATTTCTTATCCTCTTAATTGGAGTATTTCAAGAATGCCATTTGAAAAGCCTGGGATTTGGAGACATGGAGTAGAAAAGGACCAGCAAGATACTGACACAAGGTGCAAGAGTCCTAGCTACCCCCCCACCTCCACCCATAGAAGTTGATATGGGTATGTGACGAAAGACCAAAACCTGCTGTCTCTGAATTACCTGTGAGAGAAAAGGCACAATATTGACAGAAAATAAATGTGATTTTTGGCATGGGAGTTGGAAAATGCCCCTTCTGACATCTTTTCCTCCAAAGGTCTCAGAGCAGTTTGAAAAGCTAAACTATAAGGAAAAATTATGAGGACTCACCTGAAGTATAAACTCAGTTAATTGTTTTACCCATGAAATTGTTCAGGAGCAGTGATTATGCTGTAATTTATAACTCATTTTTTAGTCACTGCAAATTTACTTCAGTACTTCCCTGAAAATTCCCTGACAGTAATTTATGCAGGCCAAAGTCATATTCTGTCAAGTGTGTCTCAGGCTATCATACTTCATCTGTCCATCAAAGCCAATAACTGTAGATGCAGGGAATTTCAGGAAAAAAAAAAAAGTAAAAAAAAAAAGAAGAAGTAGAGGAACAGAAGTCTTTTACAATGAGTGAGATAACGCTTGACATCAAAAAAAAAGGATGAGAATGGGTTTCAGAAGCACTGTGCTGCTGCTATCTACTGCTCTTAAGTCTTTGCATACAAGAACAGCAGGTTCCTAGAGGGGACCTGACGTTTGTGGAGGAAAGGGAGCAAATGTTCTGTTGTTCTCAACTATACAAATGCTCAGAGAGGGATGGCTTGAAAAAAATTAAAAGCCCTGTAGAAAGAACAGACCAGCACCATTTTTTCTTTATTTAATTCCTATGTACAATGGAAGAAAGAACATGAAGCAAATACAATGTTCAAGGGGAAAAAAAAAAGCAAAATTATACTTATTAGCATGCCTTTTTATTCTGCGCTGTTAACATCTTGCTGTTGTGTAAAAAGATTGCCATGAGGAAGAACAAGAAGCAGGAGAAGCATAGAATCCTAATTGAGATTTCCATCCTAAGCAAACACCGTGATGATTGCTCATTCATCTGGCATTCCTCCTCTCCCTTAGTCAGCACTCTGAACGGCGATGTCGTCCTGTGATATTTCTGAGTAATGGCCTGACCTACTGATCACTTGCCAGCAGAACTAACAGTTGTTGACTACTCAGCCCTAAATATCAAGCAAGTAGTTACATTCTCTCTAGTTCATATTCTCAGTCACAAATGGGCACATACGAGGAGGAACAGTCATGCAGCGTCGGTCATATGAATTCAGCAGCTATGGGAAAGGGTGATGAGGTTCAACTTTTTTTTGTCACAGCAGTAATAATTTTCCATTGAGTACAATGAAAAATTCAGTACTTCTCATTTAACTGGCTCTCTTATTTTTTTTTTTTCCTATTTTATCTCTCTCTCCTTTACTTCTTCCTTTATGCAGAACAGAATATCCCTCTTCAGCTCTCTCAGAGTTGGCTTTGTCTGTTCTTCATGGCTGGGATATGCTGAGGTTGTGATCTGGCTTGCTAACCACCTTCCAGGGTTATGGTAGCTCCAACTTTGGTCTGTAAACACTTGCAGGGGAGCTTGACCCACTGGGTGAGACAGGACAGCCTCCCATGCTCTGTGAGTCTGGAGGACGATCCCCTGCACTGTGGCTGGGCACAAGAGATGGGAAACAGGAACAATTTCCACCACCACCCTTCAGCCAGTGAGTGCTGCCTCCTGTTTGTACCCAGCCACCTGCATGTGCACCCACTGTTCCTGTGAGATCTTAAAGAGGTTGTCTTAATACCAGTGAATTCATGCAGGCACAAAGAGATGGGATGTGGCTTAAGAAACTCTTTCTTGGCACCTCCAAGCTATGAGCCTGCCAGCGTGAGCACAACTATGGGGCAGGAGATTCGTTGGGTCAAAACACTGAGTGCGTATAGGGCTAAACCAAGTGTGCAATGTAGACATGTGTTTTTGTTGGGCTGTTGTTTTAGCATACTGTCCTGGTTTCAGCAGGGATGGAGTTAATTTTCCTCTCAGTAGCCAGTGTGTTTTGGGTTTTGGATGTGAAGAATGTTGATAAACACCCTGATGATATGAGCTTTTGCTAATGAGACCAAGGACACTGTCCGGCTTTCCAGATCTTGCTAATGTGCAGGTGCAGGAAGCTGGGAGGGGTATAGCCAGAAGAGTTGACCCAAACTGGCCAAAGAGAGTATTCCACGCTATAAACATCATGCTCAGTATGTAAGTGGAGGTTACCCAGGGGGTGCATGGCGCTCTCTCTCTCGGTCTTTTGCTTGCTGCTCAGTTTCATTTCCGTGATCACTGCTCGGTACAGGCTGTATCAGTCATTGGGACATCGGGTGGTGACAAATTGTGCGTTGTTCATTTTGTATATTTTAGTATCCTTATATTCTGTTATTATTGTAATTTTCCTTTGCTCTTCTAGTAAACTGTCTTCATCTCAACCCACAAGTTTTCCTTTCTTCCCAATTCTCTCCCCTATCCCGCTGGGGAGCATGAGCGAGAAACTATGTGGTGACCAGGGCTAAACCACAACACATAACCATTTCTGAGGACCACCAGGTCATTCTATATATGTACATAAACATATACCCCCCTACAATTAACTACTGCTGCATGCCACGGTGTGTCCTGTGACCCCTAAATCAGGTACTACTGGACACCTATGATTCCCATCCAGTCCTTATACCTGATTTTCCTTTCCCAGAAACCAGGAATTACACACATTTTGGGTGGTGTGTACTTGAGTCTTGACAGTCTGGAGCTGGGACTCAAGCCAGAGGAGTTACCCCAGCCTGAGGATCCAGAGCAGCTGGAAGCTGTCATATAGTCTCCACTTTGCTGGTGGAGACTAAGTGGAGCAACGCACTTCTAGATATATCAAGTCAGCATGCAAGAGGTTAAAGCATATTAAAAAAAGTTTCAAGAAACTTTCCCTAGAAACTAATGTTGCCTGTAGTCATAGAGCAGATGTACTTCTGTGGAGAAGCTATAAATCCTGTGAGTACCCTAATAAAAACACGACACATTCATTGGAACAATGTGCCCCATGGATTTAAACTGCATCTTATAACTTTTTCCTGAAAATAATTATCACACCTATTAGAGGCTATATTTGGGATTTTTAGCTTTATACATACATCTGCTTTCCTCTCTCTAGACAGATATTCTGCCATGAAGGACATGTGCACTAGCAGCCTGATTTTCTCCCCAAAGAACAGAAATAACCCTGTGACTATACACTGGGGCACTGGTTACAGTTTAAATCAAGGTGCCCTTGAATACGGCTTGAAGATACAGGCACTGAAAATCCTACTTTTAAACTGTTCCACAACAACACAAACCTTTTTGCACAAAATACATTTTAAAGTGTCTCTGTTTATATCAGTCCATTGGATGATCACGCTGTATTCATAAAAAAAAAACCAGTGGAACAAGAATTTTAGAGCAATGTAATCTTGGTGATATTTCTATTAAGTGGTTTTCCAAAACACCATGGTTGTCACAGTTGCTGCTTTGGAATAACCTTCTGAAAAAATATCTTCATTGCAAAACAAAGCCAAATGAAACCTCTATCACTTATTATTTTTTAAAGAGTTGACAAGTTAGATTCAGTGATGCTGCCTAGGCTGGCTTCAGATTCTAGGTGCATTTTGTAGCTTATTTCATTTTTCCTTCAAAATCAGACAACAGGCAAGTATCAGTGCTAGGATCTTATTTTTCTGTGAAATTCAAAAGGAATTCAGTAGGTAGAAAGCACAAAAAAAAAAATACCCCAGAAAAATAAACTGAACAACTTCCTCTGAGGATAGCACAGATTTATGAAAAACCTACAGGGCATTCTTACCAGAAAGAGAAACAAGAAGTTATAATAATGAAGAGGGGGCAAACAATGCACAGGGACAAGTCAAGTGAGCCCAATAGGCAAACCGAAAATAAATTCAATTACAGAAAGAAAGACATACCTGATAACTCCAGGAATAGAACTAAAATTTCATTTTGTTGAATGTACAGTGGATACATGTAGTCCTATACAATGAATAACAAAATTATTTTGTGCAGATTAAGCTCACAGTGTGCTGAAATGACTCCTTCTCACATTAATTTGACTCCAGACACCAAGAGCTGATCTTGCTCTAACATGATGAGTGGTAGCCTGCATTACAGCTCTAACCAACCTTATTTTCCTCACAAACAGAATTTGGCCAATACAGTACTGGGAGCAGATAGCTCTGGTTGTCATCCTTAGGGACAGCAAGCTAACCTACTTTCTCTCAGCAGACGGATGATTTCTAGGTGTTTACCTCAGCAAAGAAAAAGTACTACTGAAAAAAAAAAATAATGCACACTTGAGGACTAAAGCATCCTAGAAAATCCAGGCGATATTTCCTCATAACATGTGCAAAATACTCACAATGCACACTGAAGTCCTGGAGACATTTGTGGATGAGAAAGTAAAAACACGCAAAAGTAATGGTACTGGGAAAGCCACAAATACTCAGGTTTGCTGATGGGAGCTTGCCATACAGTAGTCACAAAATGATCCATATATCCACTTATAAAAAGAAAACTTATTTATGAGCAGCAAAGCCTTATGAAAGCATGGCTTCTCTACCAGCAGCAATATTAATGAAATTTCTTTTGAGCTGATATGGAAATACATCATATATGAATTACCTATGATTTTCAGTGTTTAACATTTTAAAAATAACAGCAAATGTAAGGCATATTCCCCCCTTGTCCTGCCCTGAGAAATCAAAACAAAAGTGCTAATGACTTTCTAACGAACCATTGTTTTGTTTGTCTAGAATCCCAATAACAACACACACCAGCTGAGAGTCAGCATAACCCACTTTGTTGCAAGAAGCCTAAATAAGAACTGATATTAAATCAATGTCCTGATCATTTGCTTCCCCAGAGCCCTCTCATTCCCCACAACAGGAAAGCCACTAAAACTTAAAGTAGTGGTGCCTTGCAGTGCTGATTTGGATTAGCCTTATTGTAGCCAGGAGCAGATTTTGGCCAGTATTAAGTGCTTACTTCTCATTGACTATTGTTTTTGGGGGCATGCCCATTATCCACAGACCATCTACTCTCTGTGGGATGTAGGTTACATCAATGACTATACTGATCTCACACCTCCTAGGCAGGAATGCTATTGAACGTGGTGCTTTGTATGGTGAGCTAAGGGAACTAGCATGCAAAGCTACAGGAAGACCCAGCAAAATTCTCATCCAGATCCTTTTGTCCAAGCCGGACACAGTCATTCTAGTGCAAAACAATACCAAATTTTCAAGCACACCCTACTTATGTTTCTCCTATATTTGAAAAGTTGTAAATGTTAGTATATTTGTAAGGGCATGCGTTTTTAACCCTAGAGTCAAGGATATTAACTGCTAGACACTGAAGGTAGATCTACATTGATAAATAAAAGCGGGAGAAGGCACAAGCATGAGACCTCAAATGGTTCATGGTACTAAATTGTTAAATTGTTCCCTGGTACTGCGTTGGATCACTCCAAGTGCTTACTCCATCACAGTGTCCTAGCATAGCTTGGGAAGAGTTCATTCCAGGGACTGTTCCCAGCAGGCAATGCACATGAGATTGTGTATTTGTGATACCTTCTGCCTTCTACAGCTCTCTAATGCCATTCTGGCAGGCTTTGCTTTCTCTTGCACAATCATATACCTGCGTGCCATGTTCAAGAGCATACAACACATATGCTCAGTTTCATGGTTCCACACTGATGGACTGCAGGACAGCTCTCACATGATTTCAGATTGTTTGAACTGGAAACACACACACACACACACACACACAAACAGCGTTTTCTAAGACTACAGCAACACAGTGTGAGACCCACAGGAGATCCAAGACCAAGTGGTGTGGTCCGTGGATGCAGGCAGTTGCTTCTGTGGAAACTAGTCCTCAGCAATGGCACAGTTTGCATTGTATAGCCTCAAGATGCCAGGATCATATCCTAGCTCTCTTCCTATTTAGTGGTATCGATGTACCCTTATAGCCTAGGCTGCCATTTTCACTACCTGTGAAAACTCCTTTGCCTAACTTGATAGACACGGTCCAATTGCCCAAAGGTAGGCTGGCATTGATGTTGGAGAACTCTGACTTTAAGCTGTCATTTCCAAATGGTGTGTGCCTGCTATCATGCTGAAGCACTGCTGTGACACATATCTTGTGTTATGTGTGCTAGCCCCATGCATATGCCTTACGTAATCTACATAATTTCAAATGGCAGTAGGTACCATATTTAGGCAAATGCATTGAGCTCTGACAGCTAAAACATTAGGTGCATACTAAATGCTAGAACATCCCTTCCTAGTTGAAAGAAGAATTCAACCTACGTGTCTCATGCTTATCTGACATTGATGAACAGTATCTGGGAGGTGTTTCTCTTCCAGTAACTCAGAAGAGATGGTCTATTGGCTGGATACAGACTACAGAAGGGCACACTTAGGAGACCTGTATCCCTAGGCAGCCATGGAGTTCACAGAGAGTTGGAAATTGTAAATGGTACATAAATCATGCTTACTTAAGGCAAAGTTGGATGAAAATTTAATTGCCGGTATATTTTAAGTTGAAAGGGCTAGTGGCAGGGAAAAAAAGTATCTGTGAACCGAATGCATTTATTATTTTTGTTTATGCCTTGGAGGGGTTCACATTTAGACTGGAACTAGTTCTAAGCTGTGACTTTATCCTCTGAACACCTACAGAATCTGCCTCATGACTCTCACTCAAGACCTAAGAAAATGAACAGAAATTTTCTCATTTACTTCACTGGACTTCACTATTTTCTATATACAGTTTGATTTGTGAACATTATGCCCAGGTTTGGTTTAAGAGGGTATTTGAGTTAGTCTGTTATGGCCACACTTAGGGTCTTTGGAGTAATGAGCAGATGCTTCCTGCAAAATCACTGGAACAGTCTGGGTGCTCAGACCTGAAGAAAAACAAGGCCATTTGCTGAAAAAGCTCAGTATAGTGTTATTAGTCTAACTGAGGGCTCCAGTAAAGGAACATGATGTCTTGTATTAAAACTTATTCTGTACCTCCTGTTTACCTGGGACAAAAGTTTCTTAGTTTGCTCACTGTGATTCCAAACTCAGCTAACGTCATTCCAGAAAAGACAGTCCAAACTAGCTGAAAAGATTTCAAGTATATAGACCAAAAAAGATGCTTGCTCTAATATGAGCATAGTTTCATTGTCTTCAGTGAAACTACTGTTCCAAGCAACATGAGAATCAGAGAAGTAACCGTGTCATTAGAGGCAACCATGAAAGAGACCACACATCTGGTGTCACTGCTATAAAACAGCAGGCTATCCTTATTACAGAAAGCCATTTATAGTTCAAAGCTCCTCATGGAGGGTTAAATGCTTTAAATACTTATGAGTCATGCCATAATGGCAGAATCAATAATAGTCTAAACGACCTCATCTTAGTGTTCCTCAAAACTGAAGGCATTCCAAAATGACAGGTACCGTAAAATTACAATTTGTCAAAAAAGGATGATTGAATTTTTATGCTACAATTCTGCATCTTTTCTACCTATCATTAGTTCTAATAGAATAGACAACACTGATGATGCATTCACAATTTAGTAACATATTTCAGCTTCCCTCCAAGTCCAAACAAATAAGAAACTTTATAGGCAAGATTTAATATCCTTTAATTACAACACTGAAACAACTGGTGTTCCACAGATAAAAAGTAAAAGACTGCTGTGTTGACAGTCAAAGGATGACTTGCCATGTAAGACTGAAAAGTTCTTTACTCAGAGATGTGGAAGAAAAATACAGAAGTAAACCTTCAGTGGAGAAGAAGAAGAACAGCTGCCCGAATACTCTGACGTGAGACTCACTAGGAAAGAGACATCAATTCAAAGAGAGGAACAATCCCTGTTTTCATATTGTCTCTGAAACACCTTGGTAAAACTCAGGATTCAGATTTGTCTCTCTTGCTGTGCTGTATTTTTCCATACTGCATCTAAAAGGAGTGGTAGTAAAATATGTATAATCTGCCTCTAAGGATTGCTTGAGCCATCAGTTCTTACATCAAGTGCAAACAAAGCTGTTGGCACAGAGACCAGCAATTTACCAGTGGTAAATTGAAATGAGGGGAAGTCACCTCAGCGACACACTAACGGGCACTGGGAAGGTTGTGAGATTTCTAATCACTGCACTTCACAGCCAGGCTCAGTCACACTCCCCTAAGACATTCTGATGTCTTTCCTGCACGCTACTGAATTCAGCCGGAAGGATGTTCTTGTGCCAGGATGGACAATAGGTGATGAATAAGACCCTTTCTAGGAAGGTGGGAGGTTGGAGTCTCTTCAGCCAGGGAAAGGAATTAAACCCAGATTTTCCATGTGCTAGTGAATGCTGTGACAATGAGCTCTGTCACGCTTGATGTCCATTTTGGAAGACGACATTTGCTCAGTGGTTCAAGGTGATAGGTGTGCCAAACATACATAGATATATGATCCCGGCTATATGTGGAGGTGTTTCCTGGTACTGATGAGTAAATTACAGAACATGTCAAGAAAGTCAAGATCTAATATGTCAGCCTGCCCTAAGCATTGACTGGCTATCTCTAGGCTAGTGGCTCTCAAACTTTTTGGCCAACAAATCACTGCTAAGTTTTAAACTTTCCCCTGGGTAGCTCTGCTTCCTTAAAAACACTTTACTGAAAACACTATAAATAGCACTGCTTTATATATTTCCAAGACCAAGCCTGCAATTGTGCTGGTTTAAGTTCTGGAATTTGTTTTGCATCTCACAACGAGCCACAAAACTGTCCCCTGATATGATACAAGTAGCACTAAGTGCCTGACTCAAAGATTTGAATGCAACTCGGGGCTCACTCAATGCATCCATTCTTTTTGCATCTAGCCCTAAAAGACCTGATTCAAAATTCACTGACAGCAGCGGGAAGATTGCTATTGATACTGGGCCATGTCCTAATGAAGAGATAGATACACGCAGCCCAAAATTGTCATTCAAATTTGTATCACTGGTCTTTCCATTGAACTGTGCTGATGAGCTAAATTACAAAAAGGATAAACATTTACTTTTCATAACAAAGACTTCAATACCTCATTGTTTGAGAGGAAAAGAAAGAATATAAATTGGGAGAGAGGGGACATAACCTCAGTAAAGGAGGAGTTTCAGCTAAGAGTTAAATAAGAGATGTGATTTGTTTTTAAAACTTGCTATTTGTATTTGCCCTCTTTTTAGTTAAAAGGAAAAGCATTACTGTAAAGACTTTTTTTTTTTTTAATAAGGGAAGATTTAGGCCTCATCCCCTGGCCTTCTGCCAAGCACCTGTCTGCGTTGGGCCCTGCCTGGCCTGGTGGAGCAGAGAGAAAAGAAGAGGGGAGCGGGGATATGTGAGAAAAACAGCTCTGCAAATACCCAGGTCACTGAAGAAGGAGGGGAAGGAGGTCTTCCAGGCACTGGAGCAGAGATTCCCCTGCAGCCTGTGGTGCAGCCCATGGTGAGGCAGGCTGTCTCCCTGTAGCCCATGGAGGTCCACGGAGGAGCAGAGATCCATTGGGGCAGGTGGATGCCTGAAGGAGGCTGTAACCCCATAGGAAGCCAGCAATGAGGCAGCTTGCTCCTGAAGGACTGCACCCTGCGGAAAAGGACCCAGACTGGAGCCGTTCATGAAGAACTGCAGCCTGTGGGAAAGGACTCAGGCTGCAGAAGTTCATGGACAACTGTCTCTCATGTGAGGGACTCCATGCTGGAGCAGGGGAAGAGTGTGAGGAGTCCTCCCCCTGAGGAGGAAGGAGCGTCAGAGACAACGTGTGATGAACTGACCGCAATCCCCATTCCCTGTCCCCCTGCGCCACTGGTAGGCAGGAGACAAAGAATTTAGGAGTAAAGTTAAGGGGAGAAGGGAGAGATGGGGGAAAGGTGTTCTTAAGATTTGGTTTTCTCTCTCAGTATCTACTCTGGTTTGATTGTTAACAAGAAAGACAGGGAGAGACTGTTCAGTAGGGCCTGTTGTGATAGGACAAGGGGTAATGGTTTTAAAATAGAGGGGGGTAGATTTAGATTGGACATTAGGAAAAAATTTTTCACAATGAGAGTTGTAGATCACTGGAACAGGTTGCCCAGAGAGGTGGTGGATGCCCCATCCCTGGAAACATTCAAGGCCAGGCTGGATGGGGCTCTGAGCAACCTGATCTAGTGGGGGATGTCCCTGCTCCTTGCAGGGGGGTTGGACTAGATGACCTTTGAAGGTCCCTTCCAACCCTAACCATTCTATGATTCTATGAAATTGAATTAGGTTTCCCGAAGTTGAGTCTGTTTTGCCCATGACAATAACTGCTGAATGATCTCTCCCTGTCCTTATCTTGACCCTTGAGCTTTTTGTTGTATTTTCTCTTCCCCTTCAGGGAGGATGAGTGAGCAGCTGCGTAGTGTTTAGCTCCCAGCTGGGGCTAAACCACAACACCCCCCCACCCCCAAACCCAACACTAGAGACAGATGAAGATATGACGGTGACAAAGACAGCTAACGTTTTTCTGAATATTTTGTGCCTGATGTTTGTCTCCTTTGTGAGGAAGCAAGAGACTGAGAAAATAGCTCCTCTGCCACCTTTCATGTCAGCATGAAAACTAATATCATTGAAGTGAGAGCTAATGGTCAGAATCCTTTAAATAGCTCTGTCAGACGTGCTTGAGCTATCTGATTGATTTTTATTTTGGCTTTTTAACTAATTTGTCCATAATAGTTTGCTTTTGCATCCAGGAGGAATGTGATGCTCAATTAGGACTCAATCATGTGGTGTGCTAAGAGGAAAGTTACTTACCTGTTCAGTAATCGGAGGTCTTTGACATGCGTTATCTCTGTACGCATTTTGCTCTGCATGTGGGGCTGTACATGCACCTACTCACTGGAGACTCTTTCCCAGCAGTGCCTGCTTGGCAGAGGAGAGCAACAGCAGTAGTGACGTATGAATAGCAGTAAGTGAAATGAGTTTCACGTTCCTCTTGTTTTAAGCAAGAAACAATTAATTTGAATGGGAGTTGGTTCCCCTGCATATCCATTTGGAAGCAGAGAAGGCATATTTTGGGGCCGCACAGGACCAACTGAGGAGTCAAGCTCTTTGTGGGCAAGATGGTTTTGAGTTCCACACTGGAGGAACTGGCTGTTCTGTCCCATCTGATTTTCCCAAGAGCTCTCAGCAGTGCGGAAACCACTGAGGATGCAGACATTAATTGACCTGACAGTGCATTAGAAAGACATTCTGGCTCTGGTGTCCCTTGAGCAAAATTCGACACATCTTGCTTGTGCTGCCAACTGAGAGGTTCACAGCTAAACACCCCCATGTCTGAAAAATGAACAAAATAATCAAACTTCAGAGCTCCCATTCACGATTTGTGGAGAAAATGCTTCTGGAGATTTCCAGCTGGCATTCTCCATGGGCAGCATGTGCACTACTGAGAGAGTGCTCTTACAGCCCATATGCTGTAATTAAAGCATTTGCTTTGGTGCAAAACTAAGAAGATTGGGTTTTGCTTTTGCTTTTGTCTATGAGTACACTATTTCCATGCAGTCCAGTGTTAAGATAAGGGCTGATTTTGATGGATGAGGAGGGATGGATGATTTTGTGCTGGGTACTGAAATGCTGCTGTGAGACAATGACTCTTGGGGAATTTGTGGTCTCTTTCACATGCCGAACCAAATGGGTTCTCTATCCTAGTAGCAATCCATTCATTGACTGCTGTTTTCACTGGCATGGGAAGGAAGAAGGGAGTTCCTATACAAACCTCTAACTACTTCTAACTACAAGATAGTCAAGGGGTTGGAGCATATGATGTATGAGGAAAGGAGAGCTCCATTTTTCAAACTAAAGAAAATAAAGCAAAGAGGGGATCTTAATTCTGCCTTAAACTGCCTAATGGGAGGTTACAAAGAAGATGGAACCATACTCTTGAAGGTCCACAGCCTAAGAATGAGAAACAGCAGACACAAGCAGCAACATAGGAAAATCCAATTAGATGTTAGGAAATTTTTTTGCACAGTGAAAGTGGCTCAACAGACTGTTGACACAGTCTGTGGTATCTCCATCTTTGGAGATATTCAAAACTTGACTGAGGCAAGGCCCTGAGCAACCTGATCTAACTCGAAGACAGACCTGTGTCTTTGAAGTTGTCCCTACTTTGAACCGAATAGGGATATGAAGGGGAGGTAGGGGGTGGACCAGATGACCTTCAGAAGCTCCTTCTAATCTAAATTATTCTATAAGTATGCAATTCTACTTTCCATCTGCTGTGAGTTATTTAGATCTTTTAAGGAACAGAGATTGGCATCTCTGAGCTGTGCCTAGATGATGTAAATATCCTCAGGCATGCCTACAAACAATAAAGGTCAATTTTCATGTTGTGTGTGATGTTATGTGACCCAGAAGAAACAGAAAAGAGGCTGGTGACATTTAAGGATTTGATCAAAGTCTTTGTAGAGGTTAATATATGCACAGTGTCCAAGGATTAAGTGTTGCTCCAATGCCTTTTAGAGTTTTACAAACTTTTCGTTTACCATGAGGGAAAATTTGAAAATGTCTGTTTATTTATTGCTAATGCTCCTTATATGGACCCTTTTAAATGATAAAACAATTCTAAGTCTTGTGAAGTACAGGTGGGCCACAAGCACCAGTGGACACAAGTGCAGATGTCTACACAAATAATACCAAAAGCATTTACATCTATCTGAAAACGTGCACCTTTGAGGTCAAGAGCTCCAAACCAAACTCTCTGATCTGGCAGAAGAATTACTTAGTGAATAATCTGAATCTCAAACAGTGAATCAAAGTACTTAGTGTCTGAAATACAAATTGGTGTCCACTTCTCTTTCTTCCTGAGGAGAAGGACATTGGTGGGTAACGGGGACAGATGACAAGGATGTAGCTCAGTTATATCCTTTTAGAGAAAAGACCACACTCTCCATGTGAGAAACCTAAAAATGGCATTGGAAAACTAAAGGAATAGATATTACTCGATACTGCTTGCTGAAATTTGATGCAAACATACTTACTATGGAGTGAAAATGCAGGGAATAAAAGCTGTATCTCAGAATTTTTTTTCACAATTTTTTTCTGACAAAATTCTGGAGTGATTCTGACAAAAAGGAGGTCCAGTGCATGAGCTTGCAATGCCAGAAGAGCTGGATAAACATTAAAGACCACCTGTCTCTTACACTTCCTGACATTTTCATCTTAGTGCATGAAAGTTAAAGGGAAATAATGGAGTGAAGAGTTTTCTGTCACTAGCATGATCATACGCTGCCTGACAATTTTTCATATAGACATAGAATCCTCTTAAAAAGGATGTATAATTTTTAACATGTAGTAGGAACTGTCTGACTTCTCTCTGAAAAGATTTGCTATTGGCAAGGATGTATTCTTGTTGTCACCTGTACTTCTGATGATGTCTGAATACGGTCACTGTTACATACTCTATGTCAGTGAGAAATTAGTGTTGAAGAAATTCAAAGCTATTTGGCGTGAAGATCTCACCAACAGCTTTCAGTGTGATTGTGATGATTTTGTTCACTGTTCTCCTAAGGCTGTTATCACTGAGCTCTGTTAATTTGTCATACTTAATGAATTTACATTTGGCCATGAGCAAATTGGTAATTTGAAACAGAAACTTGAAAATCCACTAACAAGTCATATGTGTTTCCAAAGCAGTCCAAATACTAGAAGATTATAATGTTTGAGTGGTACTTATATTTCTTATATCTGTATGTAGCCACTATGATGACAAAAAATATGGTACAGAAGAAGTGTGTAGAGGCTTTATGTCCTCACATAGAGTTATACAATGTCTTAGTTTTCTTTGATGTGGGAATAGTAATGGTATAATAATAATAATCCTCTTGTCTTTTACCCCCCTGGAAGTTAAATCTGAAAAGAAAAAAATAATCTAACTTAGTGTTTTCAGTATTTTCCAACTAGACCCATGAATGAAATGGATTTCATGTGTGGAGGTAATGCCTTCTGGAGAATTACAGCACCCAGGTGCTTTATAAACATGAAAAGTTGACAATTTTCTATTCTCTGTGTAAGCTATTTTTTGGAAGCCTTGGAAGAGGGAAGAGGCTGGGTGGCAGCACTTGCAGGGCTGGGAGAGAGCTCCCTGAGAGCAATTAGGGGGTCTGTAGGCTTCTGTCCTAGACGAGACAAGATGTGTTAATGCCTTAGTGGCAACTGAGGCATTTAGGGGCAGAAACAGAGGTGCAGCAGCCCATGTGTTTAGAAACATACTGGCAGCCAAACCAAGCTAAATGCACCTTAATATATACTGCCATATCCTGCATTAATCACTAGGATGAGACAGGCATTGTTAGAAGGGTTTAGAGTCCGTAGCTTTTTTTTTTTCATTAAAAAGGGCAAAGGAAGTTTCTCTTTTGTTCTGAAGCTTACATGAAAATTCTGCTGCTAATGATCCCGTTCTGAGAGAACTGAAGCCCTGTGGGGGAGTTGCTGGGTAGAGATAGCTCAGCAGGGTGGTGGTTGTGACCAGCAGATTGTACAGCAAACACAGCTAGTGGCAGCAGCTATAAAAAATAAATCCAGCCCAAATCTGCAATATTTATTCTTCTGTGATGTACACGAGATTGCCTACATGTGTAACAAGAGTGTTGGGACAAGGTAGAGGGTAAAGAACAGGAAAAAACTCTCTCTCTGGTACAAGATATCCATGTGCCCACGCAGAAGCCTCAGTGCCATAGGTCCTGAGGAGCAGCTCAGGCTGGAGCCTCCAGAAACCCTCCACTCTCTCTGTATGGGGGCAGTTGGACCGCAGCTGGATAGGAGTCCTCCTGCCTCTTCTGAAATGTGCCACCAATGGGACTGGGAGGGAGTAGTTTTGCCCTAGGTATCTGTGCGTGTTATCAGTGTGATGGATCTTCATATGTTGCTTGGTGTGTTTCAAAATATGATCATTAAGCATTGTGTTTGGTTCTGATGATAAATCCTTGAAAAGAAAAGCACAGAGTCTCTCTCAGCTTTACAAAAATAGAGATTTGTAAGTCATTCCCTTCTCCTAAAGCACTAATGGTGCATCTTTTTTTTTTTTTTGACAGCTGCTGATGAATTTATTTTTAAAAAGCAGTGGGGCTGATTACTGCTGGGACCAGCCCAAATACCTGTCAGCAGCAAACGTCGCATAAGTGTCCGTGGTTGCCATCACTACCCTAAGCTGTTCAAACACAGAGCTTACTAAATGCTGTCCTACTGCTTATAGAAGAAATTCTTAATTACACTCCTTTAGCCCTCATTTTCTTTTCAGTGCATAGAGTTATGACGACCTTCTCTTCTCGGATGGCCGCTATATAAACCCTGAGTCTTCATTCATATTTAGCTGAAAGGATTTTCATCTAGTACTGTGCAACAAATCAAAACCCAGCAGCAACCTGCAGATATTTTATAGTCAATCTAGCAAGACTCTGCAGTTTTCATACGGAGCAATAATATACGACCTAGACAAGACCCAGACAAGGGCTTGTGAGAAAGACCGTGCTGCTTTAAAATGATTGCTTTGAATGTAGGAAAGAAATATGGGTAATCACTGGCATCCTCTGACCCAGGGTAGTCTTCTGAGAGATAAGTATACAGCAGGGGACAAAGAACATCTGGGAGTTGGCAGGTTTTGCAGCTAGGTCATACCACTTGAAACTGAGATTTAAGCTGATGTATATATAAATAAAACTTTTGAACGTTGCCCTGAGTAGGGATGGGGTGGGGGGGGATGGCTTGTTGTTCCTCCTGGGACAAAGAATTTTAAGTGTTGCCAGAAGAGAAGTGTCAGGAGACAGTGTCTACCTTTCAGGCTCCAAATAGCCTAAATAGCTTCAAAAGTAAAGTCTTTAAAAATCAAAAGAAAGCTTTGGATGGTTCCAAGGTGTTACAGCATGCTGTAACTGGGAGAAATTTACCTCATTGCCCAGATTTTTTGAGACCTTACATGGAGGAAAGCTGACTTTGCATGGGGTATGTGTGACAGGAGGCTACTGATGGCCAAAATAAGCTGTGAGATACAGTACAACCACCCTGTATGTCCTGCACTTACATCCCTTCTGCTGCTCATGGGTGAATGGAAAGTGAGTCCTGGGCCTGGAGTTGAGGTGTGAGGGAGAATAATCTTCAGCAAGACACTAATCTACCTTCTATTGTTTAGTACTGCTGTTCAGAAATAATTCAAGGTCGGGTTAAAAAGAGGCATAGTCACCCTAGAAGGAACTTTTACAGGCATCTGGATGAGAATCAGCGTGGCTGCATTGCTGTTTCCAGTGTAACACTACAAACCCCGATAGTTGCCTGGCCCCAGAAGGTGAGTGAAACAGCTGGACTGAGGTACTGTGACTGCAGCACACAAATCAGCACAGTCAGGTGCATCTCAAGGGCTACCCTAAAATCCTGTCTGTGAAAGGGGGAGCCACCTAAACCTAACCAACTAGAAATGTGGGCACAGTGGGTATGTCTCCACTCTGCAAGGCAGTGCTTGAAGAGTTGTTAATATATTTTTATATACTGAGGTGTGTGGTCACGATGACAAGGTGGCTCTTGTAGTTGGAGCAGAAACAGTGGGCCCTGATGTATATTTCTGCCCTAGGAAGATATAAAGTAAGGTAGGTACCCAGCACACATATTTTAAATCATACTTCTGAGCTTCTTTGGCTTCCTATGCCAATCCATTTGCCTCCACTTTTTGGTCTCAACACTGGGATCCAGCTGCTTGTAAGTTTAGTGTTGTGCTACATAACTTGCAGGTACTCGAGTCCCCAGTTTGAATCAGCCCTTGGTGACCACAGAGGAGATGACTTTTTCAGATGGCATCTGATTTCCCTGCACTTAGTTGGTATCCTATATGCCCACAACACTGCAGGTGGTTTGTATAAAATTGGGCCATAAATAATGCATGAAAAACATCTCTTTAACAGTGACATCATAAAGTTCTGTGGTTATTGTTTCTCCGTGGTTTCAAAATCAAATTTGCTTTCTATATAAATAAACTGGTGTGAGATTTTTACCTAATTAGCAGCCCTCCCTTGAAATATGAAAGTCAAGCACTTTATTTCTAGCTTGGGGATTTTTTCCAGCTCCGAATGAATTGCATTACAAGCACAACAAAATGAAACTGGGGGAGTCTGTAGATGGCATGGGGGGGCTGCACACAGCATGTTGATGAAACTTTATGTATCTGACCCATTGGTTCCAGCTGGTGCAATAAGCCAACTGAGTACCCCCGTGAATGAGACAGCCGGAAGACAATTAGCTATCTGCAGATATATCGCAGATCACCTGAGACAACCGGGGTGAACTGGGAAGAGCAGATGTGAATGCTATCAAATATTATATCAGCATCAAAATTGAAAGAGTGTGACTGCACTCTGGGAGGTGGCAAGTGGCCATTCACGTGTGTGGTAAGATCTTAAGAATCTTCTGCATGACTAACTGGCAATTATAGCCCCAAATAATATTTCCATCTATGCCTGAAAAGGCAAACTCAACCTCTTCACTCCAATAAAACCTTGCCACATACCTTTGTCAGCTCAAGACTGGATGACTGTAATGCACTCTATCTGGAGTGACCTATTGAATTAGCTTGGAAAATGGAGTAGGCATGGACTATAGCCAGTAAGCTTCACTGCTTACTAAGCTGTATGCTATGCCAAGAACACATTACACATTGCTTTGGGATCTGCTGTACTAATATATAAGCAGTGAACCTTTTATCGAGATCTATTTAAAGTTTTATCCATTCTACTGGAAAGAATATATTTGGTTAACTCTTTATTTACTGAATTAACAGCCCCAGTTTTGTTGATGTTGCAGACAGACAGAACCCAGTCTTAACCTCTTGCAAAAGGACTTTCACCCATTGCCCCTGCATTTGACTAAAGATGCAAAATGACCAGAAAATGATAGAGGGAGAACCCACTGTTCCCTGCTGGAGTTTGCTCATGTGGTTAGTCATCCTCACTGTTAAACCAAATGCCGTTTTCCAAAGGTACATTTTTCTAACTTCACCATCCAACCATAGGCCTGTATTATTTCTTGTTTAGATTATTTTTTTTAGTATTTGGACTTTTTCCATTTGAAGGCACATACATACAAACACCAAGTCACTTGATCTTTTCTGATAACCTAAGAGGAGAAGTTTTAAGTCTTTCATTGTAAGGCATTTTTCTAGCCTTTAGGTATGGTTCGTACTGTTCTGACTTTTCATCATCCTTGTTAAAACCTGCATTTAAAAATATATATACCTCTTTCTAGAAATGATCTCAGGAGTTTGGCCCTGATGCCAAGGAGCAGAAACTCCCTGCATTTGTTCTACACAGCACTTGGCCCAGGGTTTCCCATGCCCCATGTGTTACATGCCCTGAGGTGTGCCAGGTAACTGGGCAAAGTATTCTCAGGGTGATACTGGGATAGCAAATGCAAGATAGTGTTGGAGGAATATGCTGGACTGAGGAGGTCAAAAGTGGGTTGCCTTTGTGGCGCAATTACTGCCTTTTGGGAATGGTTCCTGATATCCTTCAAACTGTGTCCGTATTCTGGAGGGTATTTATCGATGTGGGCCAAAACTGTGATGGGGAATGAATTAACATGTAAGCAGTATGGCCGATCAACGGTCCAGCCAGACCCCAGTCCTTTCTTATTCAGTGACATAAGTAGATCCATCAGTTCCATATTCAGACAAAGACAAAAATCCTTAGTATTCCTAGTGTGATGGCTAGTCTTTTTTTGCCGCAGCAACTGGAAGTTTCTGCCTCATCTTTTCCTTTTACCTCCTCAGTTCTCTTAAGTCTATCCTTTGCAGGATAGACTTTGCAGTCGTACATTTTTTTTAGGTCTGGCAAGTGGTCATTGTTCCCGCATACATGACCTTGTACAGGGCTCTATAAAAACATGTTTTATCTAAATGAACTAAAATAATAAACAACTTAGATCACTCTCTTGGGCTGTCCTATTCTAGAAAATATTTATTATGTGACCAATCTGTACTACCTGCAAAACTCATACTGAATTCTACCAGTAAAACCACTAAATGCTGCAAGACCTCTCACTGGTATGCACAGAGTCCCATGGGAAGATATGGTTATATAGAGGACCACATTGTGTGGAAACACACTATTTTGATGGGAAATCCCTCTATTTGCTGAGATCAGTCAGCCAGCTAGTCAGGCCAGATACTTGTTTTGGAAACTAAAGGACAGGAAGTGCCAATATATAATTAAAAATCTGTCTCCATTCTTAATGTTTTTAATGTCAGTTTTCTCTCTGTAAGTTTTACAGAGGAAGATTTTAAAGCAGGATGTTGACTATTGTCGCTTCAAATAACAGGGATGTGTTACTAAGCTATGTTTGGTAGCTGGTTGATCACCTCTGTGAAAAACAATAGCAGGCAGAGATCTTCTGTGTTGTCACCTGCAAATTATTGCCTTCACAGCATCATTCTTATGGGTGTTTTAGTAGTGACTTGCACAAGATTTTTGTGCATTTTCTACCAGGTTGTCCTTGAACTGTAAGTTCTATATAGGGATTCTGACTATGGAAGTAACTCTGTTGCTTAAATAGCATCACACTATTGTTGTACTGTTGTACTGTTGCTGTACTTCTTTTTTTAGAAGTGACTTCTAATGACGCAGTAATTTCTAGTATATATTTTAATGTCAAATCAGCCTCTGTCAATAACTATTTTGGGTTACTTCATTTCATAAGTTTAATACTGTAATTTTAGTTTCTTGTCCATGTCAATCCTCTTTTGATTTACATAATTGAGCCATATATTCAGAAATAATTTAATTTTAATTTTTATTTTAGCAGTCAAAACTCTTAGTTGCCTACTTTAGCTTGGGAGAAAATTCAGTAACATTTTCAAAAGTTCCCAGTACATTTACTTTTCTCACTCTTTATCTGATGACCTATTATATGCTCTCCCCTACTTTGATAGAACTGGGCTAAACCTGCTTTTTCAAAATCACAAGATATCTGACCCTCTGCAATTTTATTTTTTGAGTCACTCCGATACTATTCACACTAGAGAGAGCATTGCTACTCTCTCCTCATTTCACTGCATCTGTGGACTAAGATCCCTGGACACTGTCTGCATCTACAGATGGTTGTTTTGTTGGGTTTCTTGCTTGCTTGTTTGGTCTTTTTTTTTTTTTAAGAAGAAGAAACATGAGACAGAGAAAGATCACTGACGCGTGAGGGATCCAACAACATGCTTCACTGCACCTACATGCTGTGGCGTAGCCTATTAGGGTTTTTTTTTCAATAAGTGGAGAACACCAGTAACACTCCTGGACCCACTGGAAATTTATTGTCCATACAGCTAAACTGTGAGATCAGCCCTAGGAACAGTTTTGGCATGGGCCAAATCCCCAGAACAATTTTTTGGGATAGTTCAGGAATTATGATAGGCCGGGCACCATGCCCAAAACCAGTTTTCACATGGTCACCAAGCTTGGGAAGATAAGATATTTATCACGGTTGCTTCAACTCCTCAGCTCATTACATTTCTACAGGGGTCTTCCTGAGTCAGCAACTCATATTTCAGACTGTGGAAAGAGCCAGCCTATTGGTGATGCCCACACCACGGCAAGCGGAGGCAGCTGGCTGCTGCACCAGTGAAGACTCCCAACTGTCACGAAGACAGCAACACAGCTGCAGCCATCCTACCTCTACAGGCACTGTTTAGAGGACTAAGGCATTTAAAGAACCAATATTTGTTGTTGTATGCTATTGCTATTCACTACAAGCAGCATTCATCTCACCTAAGTCTACTCACCTAAAAAGTAAAAATTTAGGCTAGCCTAGTTGTCTGGATTCACACTGTCTTCATTTCTAGAGGACAGTTCAACCTATCCCAAGAAAGTACATGGACTAGATAGCTGTGGGATACGCCTCCGCTGACTTTACAGGGAGTCTAGCTGCCTAGCTTGGGCTTAACTTTATGTTTTATGCTGCTGAAGTGATGTTCATTTGTAATTTACACATCAAACTGGATGTGACAAAACCAGGCCCCAGACAATACAGATTGGGGTGCAGATCCGCCCGCTAACAGACAACCTCAACAGGAGAGACAAAAGCCATAATCAGGAGAAAGAATTGACACAGAAAGCCCTGTGCTATCTGGAGAGGAATGAATGGGAAAGAAGATGGACAAGGGGAGCAGCTACGTCATGGCAGTCAGAGATCCTCGAGCTAACTGCAGCCCAGCTCATTACAAACCAGGGGACTGGATGGCAGTGCCAGGCAGGTCAAGAGATGCAGAATGGTGCTAAAATATCTCTGTTGCCTCTAGGATCCAAGCTGGCAGCTTCCCACAGTGAGGCACAGTACTGGGTGGTGGAGATACACCAACTCACCCAGAGCTGCCTTCTGAACTTTTAGCCTGTGTTACTGCAGAGCACACTGCTGACCCATGACATATTTTTAATTGTAGAGTTCAAAGCTGGAGAGAAAAGAGCAGCAGTATCTCCTTGAGTGATCAGAAAGTATTAAAGACTTTGCATAAAGAGAGGGAAAAAAAAAAAGAGACCTGAAAGGGATGGCAACTTGCCACTGGGTTACTCATGGGCAGTAATAACAAGTAGACCCACAGGGATAAAACAGTGGCCACAGGGTGAAGTCTTGTCCTAGAAAGACTCTGCTTTACTCAAATGAAAGCCTCAGGGGTCTGCCCCTCTTCTACACTGTGCAGCTTTTAGGCATATTTTCATTTCAATAAGGTATCACGGAAATGAACTGGAAATTAGTCAGTCTCATTCTTTCTTCTCAGCTCTCCCTGTTTCACAGTACAATGAACTGTGCAAATTCCCGAGGCAGACAAGTCTTCTCCTTGCTTTTTTTTTTTTCTTTTCTCCCTGGCAGTTATAAGCCTCTTAATTAGCTGGTGGCCACAGGCATACCGTGGTTCCCGGAGGGCAGCTCCCCCAGCCACCATTTGGGAACACACACCCTGAAGGATGGAGCCTGTCTTCCTGTCAGAAATCAGGGTGATCCTGATCCTGTCGAGACAAAAGCTCCTGATGCAATTTTTATGAGTGACTATGAATCCTGGGATTTCAGCCCTCAAGTGCGGGGTGGTGTGGTTGAGTACTGACAATGAGATGATACACAGCTTTGGCCTTAAGTGAGATTTATGGCAAGGACTGTTCATGATGCAAAGAGTTTATCACTGTCAAAAGAAAGAGAGAAAACAGGCTCTGTCAATTTTAAACAGTTAATTGTAGAGGTTGTTCTCTGTTGAATGGAGGTACAGGCATGGGATGTTCAAAATTTCCTTTCCTGGGTGCTCAAAACATCTCTGTTTAGACTGCGAAATTTTGAGTCTACAAGTCTAAAAAGCTCAGCTATATGTATACATGACATACCTACATGATATAAATATAAAAATAAATGTATACCTTTATTACATGAAAACATTCAGATAAAGACATCCAGCTGCTCCAGATGCCTTTGATTTAACATAACATCTTGCATAAAAATAATGCTCCAGCATAGATATGGTGCATCACAAATGAAGAGCTTGTATTAATCCCTCAACGGTGATCTCCCAGACAACATATTTCAGTTTTTATTAATACAGGTAGACAGGAACTTAATTTTGCAGAGAGTGATACGTTAAATATACTTTTTCTCTGGAAAAAAATTCAAGAGATAACAGATTTTTTGATGTGCAATAAATGCTATTTGCCCACACCAGATCACTTTTTGCTCAGTTCGAGTACAATTTAATGGGAAAATTCCTCAATTTTTAGATAATGATTTTGAACAAAAATGCATTCAAGCCAGTTTGATTGTAAATGTTTGGTGTGTGGAAAAATGTACACAACTTTTGTATCTGTAGAGGAGTGAGTACAGATGGATTTAATCTTAGTACTAGTCCTTTCACCTTGACACATCACTTATGCCCTCTGTATAACAACAACCAGGAAATCTAGATACTACTAACGAGGAAATGCTAGCATCACTTTTCTAGAATTCCATGACAGGTGGCATAGAAAAATGTTTTCATTTAAAATACGATTTGCACCAGTTTCCTTTTGCACAAATCAGCTAAGCTCTGCAAGTGAGAAAGAACTTGGATTTTATTTTAACCAGATTCATAATCCTTGAATAAATTACTACCTTGTAACAGCATAAGAAATCAATCTAGCTCTGTGTCAACCAGCTGCTCATATACAGAGAGCTCCCTGTGCAAACTCACCCCAGTGAAGTCGATGTCTACTCGCGGCGTGAAATCCAGAAGTGCCATGGGCTGGCAGTTGAGCACCCTCGTGCTTCAGAGAAACAATAATAAGAAAATGTTGTTGAATTTCTTGAGGTGTGTGGTGAATAACAGCACACAGTGCTATTTTTCTTTGGGGAATATGACAAGATTCAGAGTTGCCTTGCCCCAGCAGAGAGATAATTGCTATAATTCATTAGAGAGGCTCATTTCCATTTTTCATTACTGGAGCAAAACTTTATAAACTGTGTTGAAGGGAATGGGAGCTTTTATTTCCTGAGGCTGCATATACAATCATTTTAATTCAAACAACCATTCGAAAGCCTATAGTGGTCATTACATTTCCTGGCTTCTTCCTGTCATTTTGCAGTTTAATTTCTTCATCAACTTGCTCCTAGTTTTACATGCTCTTTCAATTTCTCTGTCTCGAGGCATACAGCAAGTAAACTCATTCATGGTGATAAGTTAGCACAGCTCCTACAGGCTCCTTTTTAGAATAGCCTAGCCAACATCTAACATCGATCCTACATCATTTATGTTTCAGCTTGCAAAGAGAATACTTTCACACTGGGAATGACTTTAAACTATGTCCTATTTTAAGATAAGCCTATTTATTTTCCCCGTGCCCTTGCCACATTTGCTGATCAAAGGCACTTACATCTAAACCAGTTTTGTTTCTTACAGATGCTTTGCCTGTCTTATTTTATTCTACAGTACAACTGCTCATGAAGCTGGATTTATAACTCAGCTACGGTACGCATAGCTACAGCCTGTGATGGAAGAAACAAAGGGTTTGAACTCCACTGCAGGTTCAAGAGGAAGGCAAAGCTGTGTCAAAAGATATACAAAAGGAAAAAAAAAACAATGAAGGAGACCACAGGTTACATCATTAAAATCCAGGAGAACTTTACCATTGTGACTATAACTTCTTTAAGATTTAGCTTACAATATGCAAGAAGACAAACTGAAAGCTGTTATTCAAACAGTAGAAATACAGAAGAACTGGAAAAGTGCAAAGCAGCACAGTAATCAGTAGCCTGCTCTCAGAGCAACCCTTCTGCAGGTTTGTCTCTAACTGGGAGTGATCTCCAACAGGACTCTTGCCTGGACTACGCAGACCTACAGATGTGTTCCAACTTCTGCAGTGTTATGCATCAAAACAAAGAGACACCCAGCTATGATTTTTTTTCTTTTTTCAAGCTCCACATCAGAATGCAGTTCAGAACCACTCCAAAACTGGAGTACTTAATTTTTCTGAACCTTTGAAATCTGTAAAATACAGCTGCGATAGCAGATTAGGTCAGAATCTTACCGTAATAACTTATTTGCTTATTTCTGTTTCTAGTCTTGACCAAAACTGGATAAAGAAGAAACAGACAAGAATTATCTACCTTGTTCATATCTCCTGCCTGCTTTTCAAAGGAAATGTGATTTGATGGCCAAGAGCTGGAGTGGTCAGGATATGAATGAATTTCTGACTCAAGTTCTTGGTGCAAAAGCAATGTGTTTTACAGTTCTTAGATTAACAGATCCTTCATCTTGTCAGGAACCCTAAAAAGGATTGTATCCTTAAAAATAAATAAGAACAAATTCCCATGATTTTTTTCAATGCATAAAATGTTTGAATTCTGTCAGGTGGGGGTAAAGGTAGAATCACTTTTTGTTTTATCTGAACTGGCTTACCGATCCTCCTTTTATGTTGATATGCTTCTTGGGTTCAATTATTTTCAGAAGATATAACTTGCCTCACATTATCCCACAGATGGCTTCCAGCCCTTTAAGAAATGTACTATGCAAGCCAAATCTCTGCAATGTTTACACTTCCTTTCAAGGTGGTTTTAGTAATTTTATCTCATTTTTTTTTCCTGCTTAGTAAAACCTGGCAAAATATCAAAAGAAAAATGTGCAGATAAGTGCTCTTCATGGAAACTAGATGGTTGCTTAGTACCTTCCCAAGCCAGACTAACCTTGGGCTTTCTGATTAGGTTGTTGAAATTCAAATTCGTTTGATGCCTGTGGATCCTTTTCAGGATTAGCACCTCTTCTGATGAAAAGCAAAGTTAGCTCAAACTGTCTCGTGTGATGCACCCCAAAGGCTAAAAGCTGGTGATTGTGTTGGTGAAAAGCACCTCTTGGCTTTCATTCTGTATTCATAAGTGGTCTATCCAAGGCTCATGATTTTGGCCTCCCTCCCCTGAATTTGCAGTGCAGAGTAGCAGCGTACTCCCTTGGCAGCAGCCAGCATGGTGTGCTCCACACTCAAAGCTGCTGGGTATCTTTACCTGGCTGCAGCGCTATGCTGCTGTCCCTTATCATGTAGGCCAGTAGACCTGGGGCATTAGGCACCTTCTTGCACTGGCCATATTGGCATGACCTTTCACAACCAAAACCTACAGGTGAATTAAAGACTGTACATACAGGAAAAAGAAAAATCTTTACTGCTTGCCTACTTTGGCTGCTGGGGATAGAAGGAGACAAGAACACACTTTGTGTTCCCAAGCAAAGGCCTCAACAGCTTTGATGTTCCCTGAACCTGCACATAAGCATACAGCCAATTCCCAGAACCAAAATTCTGGACCACCTTGAACCTCCCTATCTGCATACTCACAACATACGGAAACCTGTTCAAGCCTCTCCGTACTTTTCCTCTCCTCCCTGTGCTCCAGGACACCTTTGGTGGAAAATCCAGCACAGTTCTCTGTATCACTTTCTCGGTTGCTGTCATACTCCATGAACCAAGTTTTTTGCCGGTCTAGCATGGGTCCCCACATTGGCCCATGAAAATCATAGAATCATAGAATCATAGAATGGTTAGGGTTGGAAGGGACCTTCAAAGGTCATCTAGTCCAACCCCCCTGCAAGGAGCAGGGACATCCCCCACTAGATCAGGTTGCTCAGAGCCCCATCCAGCCTGGCCTTGAATGTTTCCAGGGATGGGGCATCCACCAC